>VXAC01005702.1:0-56811 GCA_013399225.1 Rhipidura dahli
GAACTTTCAAACCCCAACAGACATCCACAACTTCTCTGGGGAGCCTGTTCCAGTGCCTCACCACCCTCACAGTGAGGAATTTCTTCCTAATATCTAATCTAAATCTTCCCTGTTTTGGTTTAAAACCACTCCCCCTTGTCTTATCACTACCTGCCCTTGTATATCATCTTACCCTACACTCTCATTCAACCTCTGCAACTTTCTACAGTTCAGCCACAGTCACTTTTCCTTCTTTCCTCCTGTGTATTTCTCATCTTTCTTCTTTCCTACATCTTTTTTTTTATTTTGCTTTTGCCTCCTCTTCACATGCTAGCAGCCCTGAATAACCCCAGTCCTTTGTAAGCCTTGGCTACTGTGATGCCAGACACAAACATTTTAGGCATAGGGAAACAAGGGTGGAACAATCAAGCTTCTACACAAGGCTTCTGCACAAAAAAGTAGCTCTTAGCCAGATTCCAACTCAACTAGAGAAATAAATGACATTTGGGACTAGAAGGATGTGATCTATGCATGCATATTTCTCATGCAGATGGGACACACAAAGCGAGTGAAGGTCTATGGAATGGATTAAAATTGTATGTAGAATCTTTTGCTTATGTAAGAAATGTTAAACCTGGACATGATAGAGGTATACAAAACAAATGGGAAAGGCACACAATGCTCAATTTTGCTACCTTTTCTATGACAGACAGTTGATGGAACATCATATTTGCAATGCAGTATGTATAGATATAGTGAGAATGCTTCCTTCCATGGTACACAGCTAATGCCTGTGTGTTAACACTGAACCAAACAGCCCAACTCAACACAGAAAAGAGCAGGGGTGTTAAAGGGGTGAAATTTGGAGTTGTCAAAGAAGGTGACTGAGACTGTTGCTTAAAGCATGAAGTAACCACAAGGAGAGATCAGGCATATTCCCCTTTCAGATGGAGATCCTCAGTGCCATTTTTCTAAGACATTGAGTTTGTTTGAAACACTTTGGGACCGATCACTGCTGCGACATTATTCAGCCATATAATTAAATGTGTATGTTCTTGCTATTGTCAACACTCCACAGTGGACAGCAAGATCTTATGGCACTAGCATGGACAAATCCAGGGTAAATAAGCAATCATGCTGCTCTGAAGACTTGGCAATTCCAGTTCACAGGATGGCTAGAGAGAAGCAGGAGGCTCAGAAAGTGATTTGTTGTCAGCCATTGAATAGACTGATATGAAGGCAAATCCAATTTCCTCAGCCTCATGGCAGCTGAAGCTATGGGTTTATTTGGTTAAGATGGGCTCATGACAGGTGAACTCAACAATAGTGGTTCTTCAGTGCCAAAACCATGACCTGAAACCACTGATCAGATATTTCTAGAAGTTACTGTGCCTGGCTTGGTTCTTCCCAGAAATGTTGTGGACTGCTCTGCAGAGCTTTCCCTAACCACCACCTCCACTGCTGCCCCATGCACTGGGGATGGAGGAACAGAAGAGTGAACACAAACTGCTCACTTCTGGTTTCCACCATGATCTGATAGCAATTTCCTAACAGTTGGAAAAACAGGCTTGGCATTTAAAAAAGCCTTTCCAACTCAAATAGCTGCCCTAGGAGCTCATTAGTGGGCTCAAATAAAGACAGGTACTGGAAAGAACTGCAGGAACCTGTGGTTTCAAATTTTGCAGTGGGATATTTCTGGCTTTTGGCAAGACAGTGAGGAGTAACTTCACCACATGCCTGATTTACAATAACCAATGTGGTATAGAAATATGAACAAAGATTTCTGGGTAGTATAATCCAGAGTGTAAAGACACATCTTTATACTGTACTGTGTGGTATTAATTTGGAACCACAGACGCCATAAACACATGTAGCCAGCTGGCAATATCTCCCTTCCTGTGGTTGAATCAATGCCTAAGCAACTTGTCTTCCCCAATTTCTGAGATGCCAGCAGATTTCTAGGTGAGCTGGGGAAAAAAAGCAAAGCTAAACAAGCTTTATCTGGCAGCTAAATGACAAGAGCAGCATCCATATACCAAGGTAACGCTTCTGATCAGAGACACTGAACAAAAACTAAAAAATAGTCCATGCTGGTAACCATCACCAATCAGCCAAACTGGGGTTGGTATTAATAGGACTGTTTGATGCTGGCCTTAGCAGAGCCAGTTTTTCAGCAGAACTTTCTCCAGTTCTTCTGAGCAGTTTTTGTTGGGGACATGGATATAATACTTCGCTAAAGAGGAGAGCAAGCAGGAAGGAGTCAGATCCTGTAGTGCTCTGTGTTATGTGCAGAACCACTCCTGCTGCAGTGATGTTGTCTGCATTCTCTTTCAGTTCAGATCAGTCCTCCAGCTACTATGAATTTCTCGGGGTGAGCAGCTGTCAGGATGTGGTTCACCTGTACAGACTGTTGTGGTCCTCCACAGTCCTCAACATCATTGGCTTGTTTCTGGGGATTATCACAGCAGCCATTCTTGGGGCGTTTAAAGACATGGTAAGGCTCACAGTCTTTTGCCTTATGTGAGGGCTTCTCTGCTTCTTGGCATTATTGAGTAAGTTAAAACCAAGGAAGTATAAATGTACAAAGGTGATGCTTTAAATGTGTTTCCTGGGTGTTGTGAGAGTCTGGAGTATCATGAGCCACTGCAGAAGGTGAGTGTAACCCAGGGTCTTGTTAATAGCTCCCTTGGAGTGGATTAGAATGAAACAACACTGAATGCTCAGTGCTTGCAAGTAAACAATGTAGGGTTTATTATAGAACAATTTTGTTGCAAAGGAAGACGGGCATGGAGCCACTGTGGTGGTTATCTAGAGTAATACAACAACACAAAAGCATTGCAATGTGAAAGGGCAACAGCACCCAAGGACAGAGAAAAAGGGGGGAAAAAAGAGAGAGAGAGAAAGGACAAGAGTGTGAGGATCTCACCATCCATAGGTGACAAGACTTGGGTTGCTGCGCAGTCTTGGTCAAAGTGGTGATCGCTGACCACGTCCATCTGGTGGTGGAGGAAATCCCGACAAACTGGTGGAGAGAAATCCCCAGAACACATCCACTGGGTTTATATTCACTCTGGTTCAGGGGGGAGCAGGTCAGGCACTTCCCGCGAGGCGGGGAGCTTAATACAATAATACAACAAGAACCGTGGGACACATCGGGAGTCCTTGACACCTTCTGAAAGAACACAGCTGCCCATCACACCAGCACAGCTGAGTCAGTTTTGCCCCATCAGCAGAGATAAACACGCTGAGGCCACAGGCAATGTTCCTAATTCCCTGGTACTTTCTCGGGGGGAGGAGGGGGTGCCCCACAACCCAGAGGTTTGTGCAGGGAAGCACAACTTAGCATGAAAGGGGCATAATCCATCTCCACAGGATCCATCGCCTATCTCACTCCCAGCCCATCGTTCACCCTGTGCCTTATCAGATCAGAGATTTACCCATTATACAGGGAAAAGTTCACCTCCTCCATCTCAACGAAGCACCCTGGCCTCTCCACAAAGTGGGGAAAGTTTTGAGTCATTGTCCCTTAACAGCCCAGCCTTTCTCATAGATTTATACCTTTAGGCAAAGCTGTTGCCAGCTGTTCACAGCTAAGTGGGCCAAGCCTGGTCAAATACATGAATGGAAGAAAAACCCCACTACTGTGTGAACAAATCCTGGAAATTCACCTAATATTTTGGCTTTTTTTTCCCCTTCTAATTCATCACTGAATGTGTGGGCCAGCACAGAGTCTGAGGATGCTAGTTGGTAGCTAACATGTAAAAGTCAAGTCCTAGGTGTGACTGTTCAGCCTTGTGTAGTTCTTTTCCCCAAGAATGGGGATGAATTCTGAAGTACCAGTCAAATTTTTATTCAAACAGTTGCTTGCTCTGGACACTTCAACATCCTCTTTTGTTCCACTAAGGAATGCCTACTCCCTGTGCCACACCCCCATGTTGTGCTGATGTGCACCACAGCATTCAGAAGAGACTGTGTGGTGAGATTGGATTCTCCAGTAAAGTCCCTAATTTGCCTAGACTTTCTGACATGTTAAAGGGTGAAGTTGCTTTTCCTTGGATTATCACTGTCAGTGGCCATATTTGCTAAAGCAATGGCTTAAGACCAAGCCAGGGGTTCCTGATTTATGAGGCTCTCAGGAGAGTGGTAGAACTAAATGGACAGAGACAAGGAGATGGAGGTGAAATGCAGGAACCAGAGGGAGGTGTGATAGCACCACGGGTCATCTTAGAACCATGATGTGTCTGGTGACTACTGCAGAAGAGAAAACTGAATAGAAAGATAGGGAAAATTAAAGAAAAAAAAAAAAGAAAGAGAGAGAGAGCAGGGAAGAGAAAGCAAGAGAGATAGCTGAGATCTACATCAGGACAGGAGGGGGAGCAGACTGGCAGGAAGGGACTGCTCAGAACTGGGATCCAGGCAGACTGGATGCCATCCAGGCCCAGCTCTGGCCACCCAGCATTCCTTAGCAAGCATGCCCAGGCTATCTACAACATGTGTTGGGCACTTAAAACCATGCTTAAAATAGAGCAGGGTCATATGAATTGTTTGAAATTCACCTTTGTTAAGAGTTGCAAAATTTTTGGAGACATTCTTCTGTCCAGCTTAAGCCAAACAAACACACTGAGCTATTGCAGGTAAGAAATGTGCAGCTGAGCTGTCCTTTATGTAGGGGACTCCTGCAAGGAACTGGTAACAGATTGCAGCCAGCCAGTAAAGAGTTGCAGCTGCCCAAAAGGAGTAGAAGCAGTTTTCCCATCTTAATTCATCCCCTCCTTGTGAAAGGAGCAGAAGGGGAGCAGAAATAACCACAGTGGAAAATGAGGGGAAGAGCAGCTTGCATGGGGAGTGAAGGCAGCCATCATCTGCACTGCAGCTTAGTGCCCCTAAATGTTTTCTCCTGCTCAGCAGCTGGGTGCAAGTGCAGCTGTGGGAAGGATGCAGAGAGCCAGCCTGAGTCCGCCTAACCTGTCTTGCCCAAACCTAAGCTTACATGAGATTTGGGCTGATGCTTTGATACAGCTCTGTGCTTTGTGGGACCATCACTGCACTGCTTGTGAGGAATAGCAAGCCAAGGAGATGTTCCTGGGAGAACTGCAGTCTCCATGGTCTGGCACATTCCCTTGCTGGGAGGCAGAGCCTGGGTCACAGTGTGGGTCCTCTGACTGCGTGGCATGAAACCATGGAAGGAAATCCCAGCAGCAGTGGATGTGCAGCTTGACCCCAAGCTTAGCTGAGTGAGTCTGTCAGGGCTCCAGCTAAAAGCCTCATCTGAATAAGCTGTTCAGTGTCTCCTCTCAGTGTGAGTAGGAAAAGGATGTCATAGTTCAAGGGAAAGATGAGTTTGTGTCAGTCACCTCAGCTATGCTGTGAAAGACTTACTAAAGCAGCAATCCAAAATGCAATGACCCTCCTTGCTCCTGCCTGTGCTTTTTCAGGGTTCTTTTGAATTACTACCAGAGCTCATTTGCTAATCTGCTTCTCCCTTTCCTTACAAAAGGAGTAACTCTTGAGGGAAGACAGGGGCCAAGAAAACATCAAGCAGAGGAGGAAAAGAAAGGGGAATGGGACTGAAATAAAAAGAGCAAAAAAACCCCATTAAAATATGTGGGAGATCTATTTACTTCGCTTTAGGATGTCACCTTCTCACATAAATGCTCACTGGAATTTTACAGGGAGAACTGCAAAGCCCCCTGAAATGCCTCACAGCATTGCTTTGGGATTGACTTCCAGAAAACACAAGGCCAGGCTGACTAGTCAAACAGAAAACATCATGTTTATCTCTGGGGAACGCTGGCAGCCAAAACACGTTACAAAGGGGAGAGTTTGCAAAACAGTGCCCTTGCCTTTAAACCCGTCATATTTCCTGGACAGAAAAAAAAGTGTTGTTTTGGTTGTTGCGGGTTTTCTTTCTTGTGACAAATTCCCTGCAGACCCTGGCATGCTCCCTGTGGTTTTGCTGCCTGCCTGAGGGCTGTGCTGGCTCAGTGGGAAACATTTCATTCTCCCCTGACCCCCAAGGTGTGAGCTCAGTGGCTGCTGTGTCACCCGTGGGGCTGCCCTCCGGGGTCCGCGGGGTGATTACAACAGGAATTCTCCTTTTGAGATCTATGGCGTGCTTGGATATAGGACATGGAGGCAGCTGCCTTAAAGTCACTTCTAACAAAAAGCAGATTAAGATATTACATAAACAGATGTAGCTGAAGTACCCAAAATGATAACACACTGTGATTATTTCTTACAGAAATGGCAGGTAAAGAATTACATGGAAAACTTCACTTGCTGGTGCTGAGTTAATCTAGAAACTCCCTTCCCTATCCCAGTATTCATCTGATGAATTCTGGATGTTTTTCTGAGACACCTTGCCAAGGAATCTGCCTGCCCTGAGTTAAAGGCTGCAATAATCTGAACTACTGATAGTCCTGAGGGGAGGCTGGGGGGGGTGGGAGGGGGCTGTTTTTTAAAAATTTTTTATTAGTCTCCTTCTTGCAGTCATTAAAGGAATCTGAACAGATTAAATAGCATTGCTTTATCCTCTTTCCTCATCCCTCACCCTGCTTTAAAAAGGAAAGCAAAATTAACCCCGAATTACTGAGCTACTTGCCATGGGTTTATGTGTTAGCACTCATGCAACTAAAGGTGCAGTCTGATGTGAAAAGTAGCTGGAGCTCAGCCATGAATTCTCTGGCAGGTCTGTGTGAGGCCAGTGAGCTGACACTGGCAGCACTCCCTGGCTAGTTCGTAGCTCCTTATCTCTTTGACTTGGGTGTTGGTGCAGTTTAGAAAGTCTCGACCTACCCATGTATTTTAGGTGAGTAATTTAACATTAGAGTAATTACTGGAATACTTGATAAAAGCATCCAGCCAGCTTCAGTACCTGCAAATTGTTGCTGGCCCTGGGCTGAGACCAGGTAGCCTGATAATAAGGTGCTTTGATTAGTAGATTTGGTGTGGTTGACTCCCCAAATTTGTCTTCTAGGACTGTTGAGATGTTCATCCTTAGCAATTAGAGAGCACTGCTCTAAGTGGGGATGGAATGTGAGAGGACTGAGAGAAGTTCCTGAGAAAAGAAACCAAAGAGACCCACACCAGAAAGTCAGTGACAGATGCAGAACAGGCATCTGTATTTCAAATCTGTGGGCAAAGCAAGTGTTTCTTGATGCATTTATGTCAGAGGGATCTGATTTTATCCCTCCTCTGAGGAAGGAAGGGCACACTCTGGGGCTGTGGTGCTGGGCCCAAACCTTTGAATCTGAAGCAAGCAGGTTACCTGCTCCTCCCTAGCCCTGAGGCAGTGTTTTTTCATCTCTCCCTACCCTATCACCCAGCAGGGCAGCTATAAAGGAGGGTACCTTGCAGGTGAGAGTGTTTTGAGGAGGGTGCCTTTAAGATGAGAGACTTGCCTTCTCCCATGAAATAAGCTCTCTGCCTTTGATCCCAGCCTTTCTCCATGCCAATTCCCAAAATGCCAAATTTCTCCAGAAAACTAAGGCCTAGATTGTTAGATAACCTTACGTGGTACATCAGTAACCTAGATGATGTTTTCCATGTACAAACACAATTAATAAACCTCTTTCTCAGTCACAGAGAGATCTCACACTGTCTCCAGTGCTTTATATCTCCCACTGATAAATTTGAAAGAAAATTAAAAAAAAAAAAAAAAAGAAAGAAAAATAAAAACTCCTGGCCACTGCTCTCTGCATTTGTCTGGCAACCACCATATTTTATTATTTCAGTGACAAGAAAATTCCATGCTCTCATGTGGAGGAATCTGCTTACAAAAACAAAGGAAATAAAAGAAAGCACTGGATTTACCTCATGAAAATATTTCACAAGCTCTGTAGCTCTGCTGTCCTTCACAAATTGTTATATAGCACAGGGGTTTAGGGTTTAACACAAACCCTTTTTCACATTTCCCTTTTGTTCTTTTTTTCCTGACCAAGTCTTTTAGCTGGTTTAATATGAGCTATTACTTCTTCCTGCAAACTTCGTTTTGCATTGTCATTAAAAGACAGGCCAACAAAGCCATGGGAGAAGGATTTTATGCAGTAAGAATGAGGTATGCACATCAAGAGTGATGCTGGAGAGCCAGCAGCAAACTCCATTTCCCAGTGTGAGGGAGCTGTGAAAGAGGAGCAACTGGTCTGGAAAGGGAGATCTAGGTAAATCTGCGTAGGAAAGCAGAGAGAAAAGACTTGAGGGCATCAGGTAGTTGCTATTGGAAGAAGTCTGCAGCAAATGGTGAAGGACTTGGTCCTTCTTACTCTTGGAAAGAGTAAGAAGAGGCAGCCAAAGCTGTATGCTGTGCTCTTCAGGGTGTCTGGGATCTGGAGTCCTGCCAGCGCCTCTGTAACTTGCTAGGGATGCACCAGCAGTCTTTTTCCAAGGGAAGAAGATTAAAATAGCTGTGTATTTTTACTCAGAATTTTCATTCTGGATACACCCTCCTCTCATTCTGTCTGCTCCTTGGTTTCTTGTACTACTGGTATTGTGTTGGAAAATAGAAAGTTGTTAAATTGTCTTGTTGCTTGTGTTAGGAGCAGTTCCTGCTCCAGCCCTGTCTACATTGTGTTGATATATTGTTGTCTCCTATGCTCAACAGGTACCTCTGTCCCAAATTGCTTTCAGTGCTGCACCTCCTCCTCAGATCCTGTACAATCCTGCCCAGCAGATCCTGACGTACGCGGGGTTCTGTCCTTCTGCAGCAGCCATTTCTCCATATCCATCCTACCCACTGCCTCTTCAGGTACAGTGCAGAGCCACACCCCTCTTACACCATCACCAAAGCCTGGGCTGCTACTCACTACAAGATTTGCAGAGGCAGGGCTTAACTGCACCCCAGATCCCAGGGTTGGCACTGGGGTGACTTAGTCTGTGCCTAGTTTTCTGGTCTGTTCTCAGACTTCAGGCTTTCTCTGGTTGTCCTTTGGGCTCTTACCTGCTGATGAGATAAGAGTAGCCAAGAGCAGAGAGAGAAGGGGATAGAAACACATGAAATTAAGCTGAAAAGGATTATGTAAGTAGTCATGAGGATCTGTTGTGACTGTTCGGTCCTGTGTCCACTGAGAAACAGAAATACATTGCATTTACCCCAAATTCTTATCTGCATTCCAAAATAAACACAGTTATTTCCCTAGATTTCTACTTTTTCAAAAAAGTGTGTTCATTTATCTTCCTTCCCCTTCATAATATTCAGAGGCAGACACCACCAGCTGTCCCCAAGCCAGGAAATGTTAGTAAGAAACATTGGGATCCAAAAGGGAAAACTTAACCCTATTCCTGGAGGAAAAAAATAAGAGCAAGCCACCTCCCTGTATATATGAACTCATTATGTTGCAGTTTGGAAAGAAGTAGTTTCTGCATCAGTACATGAATTAAAAAGCCATAACAAACTTATTCAGAGATACAAATGGTGAATGATGGAAGCAGGAATGATTAGGAACAGCCAGAAGCTTAACTGTCATCTGCTTCCATTGCTTGAGAGCTGTAGGCTGAATCCCTGGGGCTGGAGGTCTGAGGTCTTCATGCTGCTTCTAAGTGCTTCAAGCTGCTGGATTCAGACTTTCACAAGCCCTGCTCAGATGGTTGTAGTCCTTAATCCCCTTACTGAATAAATGCTTGCCAGAGAGGCAAAGTTTATAAAAGAAAGCAGCCAAATGCAAAAAAAAGAAAGGGTAATAGCAGGAATACATTTTGAAAGGACATAAGCAGCATTTCTTTTGTTTACTGTGACATGTGCCAACAAAACAATTCATTCCTTACTTGTACAGTTCAGCCACATCTGGTCTTGGTGAGAGGCCTGCCAGCTGGGCAGGTAATGGTCCTGATTAGCTGGGCAGGGACTGGTGGTGACAGCAGTTATGGGTTGTGCCAGTTATTCCTGCTAGAGAAGAACTCACTGGAGAAGCAATTCCAGGCAAACTGATGGAAGCAGTGGTTGCAGTTTGAGAGGGGAGGGAAGCAACAACTCAAATAAAAACCCAATTCAACCCAAACTCACAAAAACTAGGTTTGGAGCTGATGCATCCAGCAGTATACCTGCACTGCCTCAGAGAGTTAAGGGCATAATCAGCCTACCTGTTGGGATGTCCCCATTCTCACTCACTAAGTCAACCTCTGGTACAAATGCAGGACTACATTCTCCTTTCCAGGAGGGTTTGACCCAGGGCAGCAGCCCCTGCTCACATGGAGCCCCATGGAGAAGGCAAACACCTTGGCATGGGGTCTGCCAGCCCTGGACAGCTCTGAGATGCCATTGTCCAAGGGCCAGCCCTGGCCCTGGCCTTCTAGATTGTGGCTATTAATGTTTTTAGCAGCATGGAGCATCATTTACTTGCTCAGATTTTTCATTTCTCATGAAAAAGATCCATGATTACTTTATCTTGTTTTTAAGTTCCAGGCACCTAATGTTCACTTAAAGCCTGAACCTGAGGGGAACTGAGCCCAAATCTTCAGCTGAAGTCCACAGACTGGCTTGTGCTGGCATATGAGGGGAGGAGTGAAATCCTCACCCTCTTGAAATCAGTGACAAACTTGGTTTAAAGCAGTAGCAGGATTTTATCCTGAATATTATTCCCTACATGCATTCTTTTGTTTTAATGAACCCTGTTTGTTCCTGAAGATGAGCTACTTCCTAAGCTCTGTTTATTTTTCATGCCTCTTTCAGCCAAAGCCCCATCATAGCTGAGACAGCCAAAGAGGGAGACACGTGCCTACCTGCGAAATTTGCTCTTAAGAGGAATCTGCATTTGGCAAAGGAATAAGACCTTGCCTTTATGCAAGTATTATAAGTGAGATTAATTACATCTGAGGTAATTTAAATTTCGCAGTGATGCCTGGAAACGAGCAGCTACACGTAACCTAATCAGTCAGTCAGGTGCTGTGCCTCACCCAGGAAGCCAAGCATCTTTTCCTGCAGAAATTCCTGTTCTGCTCTATTGCCTAGCTGTCTGTGCAATGTCTATTAAAAATGACTTGGGTTACAGATGGAATCTGTCTTGTTCCACTAGACACCATCATTGCTCCACTTAAGCAGGTACTTTAGAACTAAAGTTAATGTTGTGGTGCAATGCATGAGAAATTTAATCATGGGGCTTATTAAGTACACATAGCAAACAACACAGAACTTCAATGGGGTTGTAAGCCTTTACTAAAGAAGGTATTTTTCTTTGTCTGATACAGCCTGCCAGCAACTTTCCAGGAACATCATCTACTGACATTTCTTTATCAGAAGAAACTCAGCCTCCATCTCAGTCCAGCTCCAGCTATGGTCTTCCCCCGAATGCTCCAGCCCTCTATACACCAACTTACTGCTTGCCTGGAGAAAAGCCTCCACCATATGCACCCTAGAACAAATAATTTATTTTAGTAGCTGGTAGGCTTTTACTTCATTTTTAAGAAACCTCTGGAAACTGTGCTGGGCAGGCACTAGACTTCCCAAAGGAACCCAGTACAGAGTGTGTTACTGCCACTTGCTTTTACCCACATCTCCCTGTGAGCAGGGCAGAGCCCTGGAAGTGCAAGGGCAGGCACATCACTGCTCAGTTTGCCCGCAGTCAGGTGTACTAGAACTTTCTGGCTACCATAAGCATGAGGTGTTTCCCTCTCAGTGCACTGCAGAATAGATTTTCTTCAAGGGGAAAAATGAAGAAAACACTGGATACTTGTTCTGCTTTCATAAATCAGTATCAAGGGGTTTTAGCCTGTGTTGTCTGAGTGGGTAGCTGGGAGCTCTCTGAATCAATTATTTTGGGTAGTAAGAGTTTGTTTGCTTGTAGTGTCTAATAAACCTTCTGGTGAAAGTGTTGTACCAATAAAGTGTGGCAATTATTTTACAATAAAGTTCACTGTGTATATTTAACTACAGCTAAGGCTGTGTGTATTCGGACAGGAACAAAAACAAAAGAAAAACAAAAGAACAGAGGAAGAAATACCCTACCAAATAGTTTCCTTCTTTCAAGTTTCAGATAGAAAGGCTAATTCTGTTGTGACTGTTTTAGCTGAATTTTGTGCCAGTCTAGTCTGCATAGTAAAATGTCACGTTATTGCACTAAAAATGCCATTTCCAGACAAGTATTTTAGGCTGCACTTTAGTGTTCAAATTAATACTGTTCTAGTCAAAAGAGCACCACAACCAAAACCATTTTAGGTTAAATGCCTCTTACTTGTTTTTAAATTAATCCAAGACCTGATGCAAGCATTTTGCAATGACTGAAACAGAGTATTCTCTGTTGCTTTATTTATTTATTTATTTATTTTCTCCAGAGGCTAAGAAACAATACCTTTGGCAGTGCCATTGACAGGAAAAAAGCCATGTCCCTGTTGTCTGTGCCCTGCCACCTCATTGTGCACCACATTAGCTGGGATTCCTTTTGGCACACACCTGCCATGTTCTGCATCAGGAGTACTTAAAACCAGCACAAAACCCTGTTTAAATGCTGCATCCCTTCACTGCATTTTGCTCCTGCAGGAAGGGTGTTGGTGCTGCTTGCTGCATAGGTCTTACAGTCTAGACAGCAATGGAGATCTAGAAACTTGCTGAAATGCCAGAGTAAAACAGGGAATGGAAGGTATTTCTCATTAACATTTTAAGCAGCTGCTCTGTATTATGAAGACATTGAAAAAAATTATATAAACAAAACCAGCTTACTTGACAGTTTCCTTTGAAAGGAAGTGACACCATCAGATCTGCTTAAAATAGGACAAAGAACGATCATCCTTTTACATAATACTTTGCAACTTCCAAGAAAATTCTGTTCATTCACTTGTACCTCTATGTATAAAAAGCAGATTCAGTACTAATACACATAAGAGAGATTAATTTATATGGACCATAAAGGCCACCTTTTGTTCAAATAATTTTTTTCTGAAATACAAAGTTTTAGGCCAGTGAGCAGTGATGAGGTGCCTTATGTGTATTGTTGACAAGGTGAATTATGTGAATGTGGCTGAGAGAAACAGAAGTCAGAGAAGAGACCATTGGTTTTGTTTTGAACATTAATTTAATGCATCCAAAATGCTTAGTTCCTGTGCAAATACATGCTGTGAAAAGCACAGTCGCTCTGATGATGAAATAAGTGAAGCTACACATTTACTTCTTTTTACTTGCTATGAATACTACCAGGGGAACCACTTGGGTTCATTTTGGGGACTCAAAGTCCAGAACACACTTGATCTCTTTGGGTTGAGCACCTAGACTAACTGAACAAGGATGAAATCACTGTTTCTCTTGGATTTAAGCAAGTGACTGAGAAGGAACAAATGAATGCTTACTGCAAGCTACCTCTTCCTACAAATCTTTCTCCAGTGTGGTACTGCTGCAGGATATTAAAAAAATTCACCTTTACACAAAAGACACCCCCGCTCCCACCTTCTGTCATTCTCCAGACTGAGAAACTCTGAGTTTCTCTTCTCAAACACATTTTGAGTCAGGGTGCATTGTGGTCTGTGCAAAATATCTTCACATACATACACACATATGCAAAGTCCAGGAGCAATTTCTGCTCTGAATTAGAAAATTAAATGCTCTTGTACACTTAACATGTAGTATGGAACTGCAGAGTACCATAACATACCACAGGATTCACATTTCCAGAACCCAAATAATTCTGGCCTCATCAACAGTGTCACTTACATTAACACAAAGGTCAGACATGTTTGGGATTCATTTATGCCACATGGTAGTTTTTTGGGAACTACCACAGATATTTTATAAAAATGCCAGACATAAAATTATTTTGTTAGCATGCTTCATGTGAAATGAACAAAGTAAAAAACACAGCTTGTCTCATCTTTTTGGTTTAAAAATAGGTGGCTTCTGAGTCTGTACTTTTTTCAGTAGAGTTAATCCAAGTTAAAAAGATGGGAGATTGTTGTGGCTGAACCCTAGCTGGCAGCTTACCCCAAACAGCTGCTCACTCCCTCTCTGGGACTGGGGAGAGAAACAGAAGGGTAAAAGTGAGAAAACTCTTGGGTTGAGATAAAGACAGTTTAATAAGTAAAGCAAAAGCTGCACACACCAGCAAAGCAGAAGAACAAGGAATTCATCCACCACTTCCCGTGAGCAGGCAGGTGTTTATCCATCTCCAGGAGAGCTGGGCAATGCCACATGTGACAGTGACTTGGGAAGACAAAGACCATCACTCTGAATGTCCCTCCCCTTCCCCTTCTGTCCCCCAGCTTTATGTGCTGCTGATCATGAGGCCATATGGCCTGGAATATGCCTCTGGTCACTTGGGATCAGCTGTCCTGGCTGTGTCCCTTCCCAGCTCCTTGTGCAGCCCCAGCCCCCTCACTCGTGGGTGGGGTGAGAAACAAAACGTCTTGACACTGTGCAAGCCCTGCTCAGCAAGGGCTAAAACATCCCAGAGTTATCACCATTGTTTCCAGCACACACCCAAGCTACAGCCCCATACTGGCTGCTGTGAAGACTATTAACCAGAACAAGCACAGAGCTGTATTTCGGTAAAGGACTAAAATAACCATGAAAAAACGTACAGAAAATAAAACACTGAAGTGTGGACATTCTATTAAACAGAGTATCTTCAGGATTTCCAGCTCTTACTGAAGATACTAATCTAATCTTTTTTGGGTACTCCATCAAATCATAAATTGATCCAGAGTCAGCTGTAACATAAAGCACTTGCAGGAACAAGGTGATTTCCCTTGTTCAATCAAAAAGAGCAAAACCATAGAACTACTCCTGGGTTTTCCTACCCATGCAGTAGCCATGCAGGCTGCCAGTAAGTTATTACTGTCCAGTGGGAACTTTCCTTTCAAACTTGTGTCTGGTCAGATCTGACAACAGGTTCTTCTCCAAGTATAAATGAGTAGGTTGGTTGAAAGTGATAAGGTTCTGTTCTTTTCTGCCCTGCTGCATTACTGCTGATTGATTTGCTCATGGTAAGAAGCTATGATGCCACTTCTAATGGCTAATGGAGTGCCTCCCTCTTCTCTGCTAAACAAAGCAGGGATCCTTGACAGAAAATATGCTTGGAATAGTCTTCCTCATCTTCCATGTTTTCCTCTGGGACAGTTGTATCTTCACAGTTTGGTCACAGATGTTGCCACACATGCAGATGATGAGACCAATGTGCCATCTCCTTATCTGCTTAGGGAAAACTGAACATGACTGGCCAAGAATGATTTGTAAAAGACCTTGTAGAATTATACCTTTTTCACATTAATCCTCTGAAGGACAGTGTAACCTTAGCTACCCAGTACTTGGATTTTGCACCACAGCATATACCAATATTACTCAGTTTATTAGTTTGCTGCAAGACAAGGACCAAATCAAACAAGATTTAAGTGAGTCAAGGCAGGCTAGGCAAAGCCCATCCCAGCTTCAGAAGGAGAGCTGAAAAGCTGAACGCACTTTATGGCTCTACAACCTCTCCTGCATAAACACCCATGGACATTCTCACCTCATGCAGTTCAGCCTGGCTAACTCTCACAGCTCAAGCCTCTCTGCTCCCACTAGGCTCACAGTGAATGAGCCAACCTAAAAATGCAGCAGCAAAAACTTGTCATCACCAGATAATATTCCCCAATTCTCAACACCTCATTATTTGCTCCAGCAGCTATTGACACAAAAGCCATATGGCTTTCAACTCATTGAGTCTTTTCTTCTAAATGTTTCCTGCTGACCCAACTTCTCCTTCCATTTTCTGTCGACCAAGAGTTTTTCTGAAGGTCACAACTGAGTCTTCTTTCTGTAGTACCAGAAAGAGAAAGTCTAGCAGTAAGAATAGTGGCCACCATTTGCTCTGCAGCTGAGAAGATATGAAACAATGATGTAAGCACATAAACTCCCTACTCCCCAAAAATCCCACAAAAATCTAAACCAAAAAAGCAGCCCTCCCTCCCCTCCCCCCTACCAGCAGTGTAACCTCCACATCAGGCACAGTTTGAGTCATTGTGTCCAAATACCAGAATACAGAATAATCTCAGTACAGGTAAATTAAAAACTTGTATGTAAATATTTTATTCTCTCGTATTTTGCAAATCAGAAAGCAGTGTTTGGTAATAAAAAATAATACAGAATTATTATTTTTATTCCAGTCCAGACTCATATATTACCAGGTTTCCCACATTACAGATTAAACTGTCTCTTACAGTCTAAAGACAGCATTCACTTTCAGTATATTCTGTACTTTTGACTTACTTAATATTAGTCTTCTCAACTATTTACAAATATATTACAACCTTTAAACCTCAAAAGCAAAGAGCATTTCAATAACCAATCTGACATAAGGATCAGTAGCTTCTACATAACTTCAGTGTCTAAGAGAAACTATACACGCAGTGCAGTAGATCTGAATAATTTATATCTTTTAAAAAAAGAAAAGCATTGAAAGTTTCTGAGTATAAAACTTTCGCATTGCAGTGGTACCTAGTGACCCTCCTCGACTGGAGGACAGGAATGTGAGGTGATGTCACTGTGCTTGTAGAGAGCCTCATCTAAGTCCAGTGCCGTGTTGCCCAGTGTGAGGGTCATGCAGCCGTGGTAGGACGCGGTGACCGGAGTGGAAGTGACAGGAACGTCTGTTGCAAAGGGAAGATAAATATCTCTGACAGCTGCTTTTAAATAAATACCTGCCCTGCCTAGGCTCAGATAGCTATCACTTCAATGAATTCGAGCTCACCTCTTTCCATGCTAGGGTTTCTACCTCCCCCTGCCCCTCTCGCCAGAAGGCAAGAGCACAATCCCAGACGTGAGGAAAACACCATCTGTTCTGGTGCTCAAAAGCCCTTCTCCCAGGCTGAACCCTTCCTCAGCTGCTCTGTGTCTCTGCAAGGTCTCCAAACCTGATGAAACCATGAAACCTTGTGCTGCACAGCAGCAAGGCTTCACTGCTTCACAATGTGCTCACACGGCTTTCCAGCCCCGTGTTTCCCCCATGCCATCTCTGAACCCTGTTTTGTCATTAGTGGAGAGGTTAGACCTTCCTCTAATGACCTTTCTCTTCAAAACAGCTTCCAAAAGATTATAGAAAGAACTTTATGACAGGAAAGCACTTTCCATATGCAGCTTCTACCACTTGCTGGACTCATCTTTACCACGATTTTGCTGTGTATGAGCACAGGGAGGTTGTTGGCCTTCATCAGCAAGGTGCTGGAATGCATCAGGTGAATTGGTCAGACTAATAAGGCTAATTTTTACTGTGAAGATCCACTGGTGACACTCCATTAATCAGTTTACCAGCAGAAGAAAACAGATGGCAGGGAGAAAGACTCTATGCACAATCCAACAGACTAGAGGAAATTAGTCAATCTTAGTACTAACTCCTGTAATATCATAGACACACTGATTGCAAACAAACAAAAAACGCCACACAGTAACATAATGACAAGAAAATCTACCTGAGCTGTGTCCTCTACCTTTCCCCAAAGGTCATCAGCTTATTTACAGCCCAAAGCTGACCCAATCAAACTGGTTGTGCAATGGAAAATAATAAATGTCTCAAAGAATATTTAACTTCACAGTGATTCAGGTAGCTAAATAAACCATTTATCTTTACATCTAAGCAAGGACAATTTGAACAATAGGTTGTCCTGTTGACCCAAGATTATATGAAATTTAAAGTGTTCTGCCTGGAGATATGCAGGGCTGATGTGATCAGACACAGCTCAGACAGTATCAAGGACTGACTGGGAGAGAGAACATTTGTGGGAGATCTGTAAGCCACAAAGAAATACTATAAATCTTTTCAGCTTCCTGGGTGACCAGTACCATTGCTCAGTAGTTGCTTTAACTAATGATGTTACCTATTTCTTGTTCCTCCCCATTTAACAAATTTTATCTGCAAAGTCTGCTTAAAGGAATGCAGCACCTCTGTTGTAATACCTCACATGAATGTAAACTAAATTTTGAATCAGAAGTTGAAGTTGTGGCTTAGCAGCCTGATGGCTCACCTAGGGAATCAAGCAGATTGCTGTTACATGTGCCACAGGGCTGACTGAGAGACAGTGTGGGCTTTCAGATGGATTTGCAAGAGATTAATTTTTTTTTTCTTTGTGTTGCAGTTGTAAATCACCTGAAACATTCATTTTCTGTTATGACTAGAAATGGATCTGTCCCAAATGTGGTCATGTAAAGATTTGGAAGCCTAGTTTAGAGGTTCCTTCACCTGGTGGAATGCATATTTCTAGAAAAAACACCTATGCATCACATAAATTACATCATTTAGGATTTACAAGAACTGAAAAGCCTATAGAAAATGTAATAAATGCCTATGTGTTCCCTCTTATCTGTTGAAACTCTAAGCAGTATTTCTTCCACATCTGCAATATTAACTGTGCTTAGGATCAGACATATTACATACTTGGACCCAGAATTCTTTCTTTATTTGTGGCAATGGAATAAAGACGTGAAGTTTGACCAATATACTGTTTTTTCCACAGGGTATGGAAGTACGGAAAAACCAAAAACTACGTAATGTTTTCAAAATCTGAACGAGCCAAACTCACTTAGATCTGACCATTTGGTGTTGTTACTTAACCCAGAGTGATTAATCCAGCTGAAGTGCTGAAATGTTTATTTGCTTGGCAAATAGCAGGGTTTCTCATGCAAGCGCCGGGTTCCTCTCAATGGCGAAAGCAGAGCGCTGGCAGAAATTCCTGTTGCTAAGCACAACAACAGATCAAAGAGGGGATAGTAGCTAAACCCACAGCAGCCAGCTGAGTCTGAGCTGCCACAGCCATGGTGTCTCACACTTAGTTCTGGCAAATCAAAAACAGTGCTGCAGCCAGCACAGGTACTCTAAGCAAACCACAGAGAACCTGGGACAGGGACAGAATGGGATGATCATCTGAGCTGTGGAAGTCTCTGCTGTGCATCTGAGAGCTACTTCAAAGAAAGCAGGCGACCTCTCTAGCTTGGATAATTCAACCTGAGACTGGAAAATGCCACATTGGGGATTCCAGCCTTGTTCCTGACAGCGTGTGAATGTTCCAGAGTATGCAGCCTCCCTTTTCAGCTGTAACTAGGAGCCATTTGCATCATCAGCATAAATCCTCTGTAAACTCTTGCTCATGGTGGGGACAGCCTCACCATGTGTCCTAGTTCATGTGGCACCTTAGTCACCCTGTTCCAGCTTGACTGCTTCAGCTCCTACCAAGAGGCCAACATTTGTGCCTCTCCCTTGCTTGGGCAAGTAAGGGCAAGACTTTGCTTAGCTGCTAGCATCAAGTGCATCAGAGACGTAAGTGTTTCCTTAATAGCATTCCTCAGCAGAAGGGACAGATAAACCTGTTCAGCCAGAACAATAAACAAACTCCCAAACTTGGCCAAAATTCACGATTCAGATGAAAGTTTGCTCTCACAAGTTCAGAAGAGCAAACTGACCTCCCAGAAGAAAGCCTGCTGTTGCTGAAAAGCCAGAGAGTGTACAAATGGTGTTAACCCCTTGGTTGTGCCCTACCTGCCCTCCACTGGGAGGCAGTGAGTTAACTGTGTCGTGCTGTGATCAGTTCAAAGTGACTATCAGCCAGGGAGAATCACCACACTGGGCTTCCCAAGCTTCAGGCAAAACAACTTGATTCCCAAGTACTCCCCTCAAGGAGAGCTGCCATGGGTTTATTACATTAATGAAGCACTGCAGGGACCTGCAGTCCAGCTCCCATGGATTTTACCAGGTTTAAGATAATAACCCAGCTTATAGCTATCCTTCAGATAAATCATTCCTAGTGTTGAACAAGCAAAACCTCCTCTTTCTATTTTTGCCTCCAGCTGTCCTCAGAAGGACACAACCATTCAAGGAAAGTGCAACCCCATATCTGTTGTGTGCCTGCAGTGCAGACAAAGCTTGCTCAAGCAGAAACAGGAGTCTCACAGCTTGAACAGAAACAGTTTTCCTGACTCCCAGCTCAGCAAGGTGGTCCATGGTGCAAAACTGGAGACTCACCTGGCAATCCTCCCACGTACGTCTTCGTTGACTGCAAAGAGCTCTCCAAGATGGACAGACTGTCCTCCAGCTCAGAGATGCTTAGTTCACTGTCTCCTGCTACCCCATCTACCTGCAGGGATAAGTGATCTTTCTTGATGAGGACATCTATAGAGTGTTCCTTCTTATCACAGAGATTTATTGCCAGTCTGGACACAACAGTGTTCTCCAAGGCCACGATGATAAACTGAACAGCAGGGGAAAGAAAGAAAGAAAGAAAAAGAGGCAATGAGCAGAAAAATACCTAGCCACACTTACTAGTACCAGGATGACCCCAGTGTGGCCTTTATCACAAATATTTTGCAGAGCCTCCAGAGAATTAGGCTTATTACTATTGCTGATTGCATTCTGAGTTCATTTGCATAGATGAAAAACCAGAGACTCAGTGGGACTAATGTTTGAAACCATATTTCCTCAGAGAGAGTTCTTAGTGGGTCTTGCAGAAGTCATTATATTGCACTGGAACCAATCTAACTGGAACTGCTGTACTATAAATGAAAAGTGGCTCATGGGATTTAGTGAAATCCTCCCTGGTTTAACCTTGTGGAATGCCAGACTCTAACCATCTACTATGAATGCCATTAAATAGTAGCTTCAACACTCCACCATGACTGGCCTTTCCCAGCACCTTTCCCACACCTAAAGCCTGTCTCTTGGCTAGCTTGGGACAGTTAACGATAAGCAGGAATGCAAAATCCCTGGTTTATGGCACTAAACAGTTTCTGTGCCAGAAAAAAAAAAAGTATGCACTTTTACCTAGGCCACATTTGCAAAGAGCTCCCTATTAGCATCTGACACACACCTGTAAGAGGCAGAACTTCGCTGTCAGGCAAGTAGTGTTTTTTCAGACCACGCTCTGAACAGGTGGGACAAATAAGGAGGCAGGCAGCAAACCTGACAACTGTTTTTGAAAATGACTTCCAGTTACCAAGAAACAGGAAGGAAACTTCTCTACAGAAATACTTGTACCTGACGTTTCAGTTTCTTTGTGGAGTGATAGTCAATCAGAGACAGTGATAGAGGGACAGATGCTTCTTCTCTAACTAGGGCGAACAGCACACCAGTATCTGTTGCTGGTTGAATTACAGCATTTACTTCAATTTCCCAATTTCTCTTGGTTTCATTTCCAGAAGAAGGTTGCACTATGGAAAAGAAATGCATAGGACAATGTGTCAAATGGGTAAGCTGTTCAATTTCTCAGTGGAGAAGAGCATAGGCAGATGACCATCTGGAGGGACTGCCACCTTTCTTTTATTCAAAAAAAATATCATTCCAAAGCACCTCAACATAAAATCAGTCAAGAAAATGGCATCAGTTTCCTCTTGCTACCTTATGCATCTGCTGCTTTTCAGAATGTTAAAGGACAACATTAGGCTTCTTTTATCTTAAAGAGTTAGTCAAATTCTCATGGCTGCCAATCTGACATGTGTCAGCAGTTCAAAGAACTGGTGTAAGATAGGTCAATCAAAAACCAATTTCTGAACCAGTCTGCCCAAAGATCATTGGAAATCTGAGTTGAAATTTGACATGCAGGAAACATTTCTATGAAAGCCTGTATTAAACTCAAAAATTATATAAGCATACTAGACTAATCACCTACTCAAACTCTTCCTGATCACCAACCTCTCAGAAGTGTGATGTGTTTTATTTCATCTATTGAACCCTGAATTAAACTTTCTGGTATCTTCTTACTGCCTCAGTGCCCTTGTAATTTAAAAGGTAATGCAGGCTGTAAAGAAAGATCTCAATCCTGCTCCTGCAACCTCCCTTCACAGGAGTATGAGCTTTAGTAGTTCACCACATCTTGAAATACAATAATGCATTCTTTATAAAGCTTACCACTACAAAGCAGAAAAAATAACAGAGAATAATTGTTTGAAAAAAAATGCAGGTGCTGAGGCCTTATCTCAGCTGAGTGCTGTCATCTGCACTTCACCTGCACTTTAAATGCTGCCTTGTCTTTACTTTGCAACTTTTGAATCCATGTGCTAAGCAGTAAGACAGACACCTGGTACTCCCTAAGTTACAGTGGCACAGCAGAAAAATCTATATAACGCTGAAGAGGTGGCTCCTGCAGAGCAGGACTTACACACCACACTGAAATAGGTGGTCAGCATCTGTGTGGGTTCAGAAATACTGATTATTGATTACACAGATAAGCAAACACAATAATCTAGAACAATAAAAAGTGCCTTTCTGAGTGCTCCATTAGGATGGACAAGCTTGGTTTAAAACTTATCATTACTGAATGCCAATTTCATTGGTTTCTATCAGAGATATGTTTAGTGCATTTGTCCCAAGTGTCAGTAATGACACTCCATGATTAAAAGTGACTCCAAGACAATAGACCAAAATAATTTTTCTGTCTATCATAAACTCAAGATACAGCAGTATGGCTTGCAGGTCTCTCAGCTGAGCAAAAAACAATGGTAAGGACTGAAAGCAAAAGCACCTAAGCTGCTGGCAGAGAGATGTAAAGCCTCTAAGGCTGAGGATGAGCTGGAGCCAGTCTGGGTGTGAAATGTATTCCTGGAGCTACACAGAGAAAACCTAATCCATGCTGCACATATTTTCACTGGCTCAAACTATCATATATAGGCCTTCCTTCACTATGAATCACAAGCTAAGTATTTTCTGCATCAATCAACAGTGAGCGTGGCATACATCTAAGTTTTCCACTGTTTGTTAACCAGGTATGGTTAATGGCAGGACAACGGGTCAGAAATAAAAAAACCCAGCCTACTTACTGTAAGTGAGATTAAACACAGCAAAACCTCGGCCAGGGTAGAAAGACCCTCGTCCTGCTACAGCAAAGCACTGCATCTTTTCATTCATCTTTATGGTCTCCTGGATAGAGGTGTCCTCCCCATTCAGCCAGTTCCACGCCCGCATGCAACCATCCAGCCGAGGGTTTATCTGGGAAGATAAAGCAGTGTCTTATGCCTCCAACTACTGTTCAGTGAAGAAGAATTGGTTGCAAAGGAATACTGAGTTATATTATGATACTAAACAGTAGAAATAATTTTGATGTGTTATGCATATGCAAACCAATAGGCAGCAACCCCAATCCTCCAACCCCAAGCACGTAAATGGTCAGTATTCCCCAGGAAACTCCCCTGAGCTCAGCTTGTCTCCACAGGACAGAAGGGCACCAGCTAGTGCAGGTGCTGATTTGGTTGTATTGATTCTGTACGTTTCTCTACGTGTTGCACATCATTAATACAACTTATTTCTAAAGCTCTGTAGCCAACATTCAGTAATTCTGAATTGCAAATGCTGGAAGCTAACCTGAGGCTGAAAATCCCAATCCTTTTTGTCATTGCAAACAGCCTGCAGGACACTTAAGACAGACATTGGACCTGATCATGGTATAAGTTTCTGGGTTCTGGCTCAAGGAGGGGTGCCTGCACCACAAGACAGGCACACCACTCTGTACACACCTTATTCCTTCCAGCTTCTAGTTAGGCCATCCTGCACCAAACATCAGCATCAAAATGTGAGTCAGTGTGTAAAGAGCAGCATCCTTGCAAAGTCTCTAAATCAGCACCACTTCTCCCAGCTAACTGAAGGAAAGAGAGAATTAGGTGTCTGAGCCAGGATAAAAACCTGGGGAGTTTCTGGCTCTCAATCCTAGGTTCTGACTACACCCTGAGCTTACTGTTTCCCACATGCAGTGGCCCTGAATGACTTCTTGTGAGGCACAGGAGCTGAGGCTCAGCTGCTGCACTCCCAGTCACAGAGCACAAGCTTTTCACCTCATTTAGGAATAAAGAGATGCAAATTTGGGTTTCAAGGTGCCAAGTCTGCTTGTGGTGGATATTCAAACCAGCCTGAGTAGCAGCTACTCCAGAAACCCAGCAATCATCCAGTCTCACCCAAGGAGTGCCTTAACTTTTATTCATATGCTGTATCTACTTCAACTAGGAGGAAACAAAGAAAAATAAGCTTCTGTTTTTCCTGGGGTCTCACTAAAGTGAAACAGCAAACACAAGCAGCAAATTGTGATACTTTATACAGTGAAGCACAAATTTTGGTCACAACACAGAAAGTGCTCCTGATGTTGTTTCCAGACTTAGTAGGCACAGTGACACCCTCATACAGCAATGTGCCCACTGACCCCTCCCCTGGGCCACTCATGCTCTCCACACCAGCATGACCACTGTGAATTTTGTCATGTGCTCCAGCTTTGCTGTGCCCTAACTCTGCAGGTGGGATACAGCTCACCCAAACTTACCAATTAAAAAATCTGGGGTCTCAACTTTGCTACTGGCTTAGGCTCCTGCAATAGTCAATGGACAGAAAGCTGTGTCCAGAAGGTGATAATTCCACCTGTTTCAGGGTAGGTTGGACTTCTCTCAGGAAGGACTGACATTACCCCAAGAGAAGATGAAATCTTGAGGCATGCAAAGGAACACAAGTGATCATGCTACACTTACCGGTAGGATAAGGTCCTTTGTTTTGAAAGGAATGCCTCCTACTGTCAAATTCAGCTGATACACTCCCCTGTCTAGAGTAAACAGGTCCCCTGAGACAGCTATTTTCATAACTGCATCCCTGTTGACCTTTATAATCAAATTTCTTTCGAGTTCCTCAACAGAAATCTGAAAAAGTAAAATTCCAAATTGAGTAATTCAGTATGAAAAGAACTTAGTATCTGCAGCCTTAGGTACAGGAGAGACCCCTTTGAAATCCCCAAGACAAAGAAATATTTTCAGTCCCCAAACCTCTTTGTTTACCTTTTAAGTTACATTCCACCTTGATATGTAAATCTACTCTAGAAAGCAGTCTGTGGTTACCCTTATTGGTGAAGACAATCCAGTTACTTCAAATCAGCTACAGAAAAATGTGAGTGGATTACCTACATGACTTTTGTAGGTTGCTTTATGCAAAATGTAGATGCAAAAACGAGTCATTAATGAGAAACTTCCTATTGCAACTGTGTGTGAAAGGAAAAGCTGGAAAGACAAACAAGATGTCTTTTGCTGGATCAGTGGAAGGTAACACAGAAGCCTCCCAGACCCAGTCTTTGAATACTGACCTCTGCATAAAGCACAACAGATGATGTAATTTTTGAGAGGATAATAAATATGTGTAATAGGCAATAACTTTTTTCTCAAAAAAGCATCTGCAAGTTTTCCCTCCATGTCTCCAAAAAGCTGCTTCTAGGAAGATTCTATTACCACTGAAATTTCAAAAAAAGTCATCATTTTGATTATGACCAGGCTGCACAAAGAAGCACTAGAAAGCTTCTGTGGGGGTAGAGAAGATGAAGCCCAAAGCTGATGCACCAGACTGCTGAACAGCAGCCGAGATTCTGCTGCCTTGGGACCTGGGTCCTGCCACCAACAGGGTGTTCCTGTGACTGCAGCAGAACACAATCCCCATCTTCCTGCAGAGCAGAAGAAAGGAACACGCCTCCCCCATTTCACAATCTTCTTCCCACTCAGTGACAGATACTCCACCTACCCCTCTTCATCTGTACAGCTCTGTTCCCTGGGACACCCAGATGCTGCATCCATCAGTGAGTACAGAACCAGTTAGCTATTTCAGAGGATGTTTAGGCATGTCCTTCCCTCTCCCCGCTAGCAGGCCAGGTCCTGAGCACCTTTCTCTCTGCATTTTGACTAGCTGTCCCAAAATTGCTCTTATCAGCCACTCTGAGCTCTTTCTCTGTGGCTGTAACATAAAGGAGGACAGGGCTGAGCAGGTTTATACCTGGGCACTCCCTTTGGATTGCAGTCTTCAGTAATGAAGATAAAGTGAATTTGATCATTGAAAAGATTATTCACAGACTTTCCTCTTCCCACGAACATTTTTTCTTCTCTTGCGGATTCCAGTACAATCTGGTTTATATTGCTACAACACTGTTTGCACCTGGTGTGTTGCTCTCTGCCATATCCTACAGGACATGAATTTGTCTGCAGCTTGCTTGTTTAAAGCAGCACCTACACCTCCAGACTGCATTCCATGGAGACACACAAGCCAGTCTCAAAAAGGTAGTTTTTGGGTATTGGAAGGCTGTAAAGCCTATTCAGTGTGTGGGAACATAAGCCCAGAGGTGCTGGCAGCCACAGCCCATCTGGCTGAGGTACACAGGCTGTGTAGCCAAAAATTCACACGGACACTTCTGCTCAATGCTGTGGTCACTGCTGCCCCAATGCTCTGGGGTATGAAGTGCCATAAGGAGCTGGCAGAGACCAATTCCCTGCTCCTAGCACAGACAGTGGGCAGACACAGAGCAAATGAGAATCAGGAAAAGCTGGCTGCAGCAGGGCCCATACTGTACTTCCTCTGTGAAGAAATCCTGCTATTTACAGGGCTACCAGAATTCAGGGCCTTCCACAATTTTCTTGGATTGTATAGGAAGTTATAACACAGAAATTAAAAAAAAATATATATTCTGAGTTCTCAGCTGTATCTGATCTTCAATACAAACAAACCCAAATTAGTGAAAACGTCCATAAGAGAAGGGGTTAATCCCTGTGGCAATTCTCAACAGATTCCAGTTTAGGAAATGACATTCTGCCTACTTCACAATGGCCTCTGGCTGTTTAAGCTCCTGCTTCTTATAGACAAAGCTTAATTGCTGGTGCACCACCATCACCTACAAACCAAAAAGGGAAGCATTTCAGTAGTTAGCATCCTGTTCCAAATCCCTACTCTTGTGGCAAGGAGAAGCTACTTGCTGCCTGCCACCATGACCCAGGGACATTCAGGAGGACAGTTCTCATAGCTAAGGGTTCCCATATGGTTAGCCATAAGGGCAGTCAGCTTTGGGTTTTGGATTCATGCCCTGGATAGTTCATAGCACAAAGCCAGCCTGCCCACTGTTTGCTGAAAAGCTAATGGACAGCATTGAAAAGGGACAGAACTACAGTCAGCCACAGGGTTAAAGCCAAATACCAATCTTGTAATTGCTTAAGTTTCAGCCCTGACATTTAACAGTGCAGGTAAGTTCTTATTTTTGCTAACCAGACTGTCCTCAGAGCAGTCCTAAACTGAACACTGAAAATAAGACAAAATGATGACTGTTTTTAGAAATGCAAAACAAACAGAAGGTGAGTGCATTCTCTACTATCATAATTTCATACATGCCACTTCATCCAGCTGGATTGCACACAAATAACTGCATTAAAAGTCTGTCCTGAGGCTTGCTTGTGTTTTTAATGCTGGTTCAATGGTCATTTCAAAATATCTTAGGAGGGACTAACACCAGAGAAAATACCTTGGTACAAATATTGGCCTGAAGTTTTGAAAATGCCATCATATTTCTGTTGAAGTATGCAACTTTTGCTCAAGAGATGAGAACACTGCTGGCACTTTTTCATATGCTTTGCTTTTAAACACCCATTGTTTTTCCATCTGCTGAAGGTTACATAGGAAAATTGCTGTTTTCTCACAACCTATATGAAGTTCTCTCCAGTATCCAAAGTCCTCTGTTTAAGATCTAACCAAAACTAAGGGCTTCATTCTGTGCATAGTGAAGTCCAGACTAAAGCTCACAACTGCACTTGAGTCTGGACTGTGATCTCTGAAGATTGTTGGGGTTGTGCTTCACAGAAGGTGAGGCTGCAAAGTACACACAAGTCCATGCTTAAAATGAAATGTGTGGCTACATGCTTTATAATAGGAGACAGATAAAAAGAAATCCTTAAACAGGGTTTCCTAAATTAAAAGCTATGCCAGAAAGAGAAAAAAGGAGAAAGGAGGGACGGGATAAAATGTAGGAACATATTTATAGTTATATCACTCAATCATATAGATTAAATAGCATTTAGAGGTCTGTGACACTAGATGCCAAGCAGGAGAACCAAATACCTCTAGGGTGGAAGAAAGAGATAAGAAAGTACAGCAGAGAAAGGAGAAATCAACAGCCCCCCAGCAAAACAGGCAAGGTCCCAAGTCTCAAAGGTGTCAGCCATGAAGTCAAGAGACTAAAGGCTCCTTCCTCCTGCTGCTGTTGATCCGTGGGTAAATCCTTCTGCTTTGGGGCAGTATCAGCACTGCACTCTTTCCCTGTGGGAGGCAATCACCAGAGCTATGGCCACTGACCTGTTCCAGGCACACATTCCTGTGCCAGCACTGCATGATGCTCTCCTCCCCTTGTGCCACATTATCCATGCCTCTGGCAGCTGCCCAGCCCAGCTCAGTCCACATGGAGGGGCACCTCTACCCCCACCCCAGCAGTGTGGGTCCTGCCCACCTGCCCCACACAGCACCCACAGCTTGGTCTGTACTGTCCCAAAAAGCCCTGGGGAAGGATTTCTGGGGGATTTACACAATCTCTCAGAAAATGCTCAGGTTGTGTTGCTGCAGCAACTCAGCCAGGCAATGTCTTGGTTAGGATGATAAATGGAGATAAGAGCCTGGACACTGATAGCTGGCAGGAGGCCAGTAACTCTTGCCTAAACATGACACATGCTTTTATCACACTGCCTTCTCTCCCTGAAGAAAGAAAATACATTTCAGCTGTGTCCCCTCAAACTATTATGGGGTAGTTTGTAATTATCTCATAATGAGGTCTGGCACTTAATAAGTATATAAGCTCCTGTGTTAAATGAATTAGCTTGGTAAGTGCTGATTTTTGTGACTCCCAAGTCACCCCAGTGGCACCCACTCTGCTTTTCACATCTTCTGTCACCATCCTCTCGTTGCAGGCAATTACAATTGTCATATTTCAAATTAGCAGGACGACTCTTATCATAAAATTCAGTAAGAACTGTTTTGAAGCTATTCCTATATGTCAAGACACAGCTTGTCACACATTTTATCCACAGCTTCACTGAACCTCTACAGTTCTCCATTTGGAATCTGAAATCATTTCACTGTCACAAAAGGAACTGAACCAAACTTCACCTCATCTGCTGAAAACATTACCAAATGTCAGTAGTTGATAGTGAATGTATTCAAGAACTTCTTTATTTATTAATTAGAAGCAATTTTTTCCCACCTTGTTTATTTCTTCAATGTATTATTTTGAGTTTTTATATACTAAAAAAATGTAAACCAGCAAATGATTCACAGTTACCTGTATCTGCATTTGTCTTGTATGTGAGTTAGCTGAGAACTTCCCACACACTCCCCAAGAGGCACATCAATTTAAAAGTTAAAAGAACTAATTAAGGAAGAAAAAATGAAAGGAGAGGAAAAGGCAGAAGTGAGAAAGCATGTATAGACTGCTCATCTAGTGTAGACCATACTGCAGGATGTTTTTCATGATCCTGTCACAAATGGTAACAATCACCAGTCGATGTTCTGTGAGAGTGCCAAGAGGAACATGAATCCTTACAATCCTTACAGTCTCATGAGATTGCTGGGATTATGGTATCAGTAAACAGATGCTTTAGGGGTTACAGTGGGAGTGCTGGGTTGACAGTTGGACTTGATGATTTTAGAGGTCTCTTCCAACCTTGATGATTCTGTGATTCTATAATAGACCCCAATATCTTTACAAGGAAAACAGTCTATTTTGTATATAAACGGGCCTGAAGACTTTATAAAAGGGAAACTTTAGTATAAGAGATTTGTCAAGGCCTCAGACAATCTGAGCCCCGTGACTAAAGAAATGAAAGAATAAAGAAAAGCAACGACACACTCCCCACACACCAAACACACTTGGCAACTCTTTTAAAAGAACAGAGCTCCTTCCCCCTTACTCACTTCCAGCCCTCACCCAGAGGGTATCTTCTTGAACTGATGTGAAGTCATCTTAGCCCTACTGCATCTCAAAGGTACTGTTTGTGCAAGTGGTTGCTCTCGTTGTGCAAATTAGAGATGCAGTCTATATTACAATGGATATAAAGCATAATTCAATTTGTTGGGAAAAATATCTCACTCTCACCATAGAATGTATAAGATACTGGCATGCATTTAATGGATGGACAGGCTGGAAAAGCATTTTCCCAAGAACACACAAGTTCTATCTGCCCTTGATGAGTACATCCCAAAGAAGCCAAGAAGGAGCAGGGGGCTCAGCAGGGCTCTGGACTCACCGTTTGCCACATGCCATGGTTGATGAGCGGCCCGGTGCTGGTCACGCGGCCGATGCCGTTGTATTTCAGCTGCAGCTCCAGCCGTCCTTTGCGCAAAGCCAACACTATCCATGTGCTGTCTTGATGGCCTCCAGCAAAGAAAAGGATACCTTCAGGATCAAAGGTTCTAAAGTCGAACTCAGCCACAAGTCTGACCGCACAGGTGCCAAGAAATAAATTAGTTATGCAGAGTTCAAAAACCACAGAGTACTTTCCATACAGATAACATCAATTCTTGCAGCTATAAAGCTCTGTTAAAATATACTAGCTTTTAATGCACTCCCAAAAGCCTTAAGATGTGAATACAGCTTTTAAAATATCATCAAGAATAAAGAATACAATACTGTATTTCAGTAATTATGCTAACAGCTCTGTGGTCAAGGCTGCCTTTCTCAATTACTGGTTTGGATAATGTTTAGCCTTACAGGACTTCATAATCCAAGCAACTAAGGGTTAATTATTATTGTAACAACTTCCTTGCATGCATCAAAGCCACTCAGAGCATTTGACTGTCATTCCAAATTGTCCTCACCTCGTCAGTTGTTTCCTTTTGAAGCGCAGCCTAATAACAGGAGTGCCACTGAACATCCTCCCCAGGTGTAAGGATTTAATACTCCTTCCAACAGCAAAAGGCACACATGGTATGATGTTCTATAATCAAAACACATTTCTGAGTGCTTGTTCTCCTCACACGGCAGAAAGAGAATCAGAGAGTGCTGTAAAATAAAGGTCTGTTCTGCAGTTACAGCAGTGAACACTGACATACCTCACATGTATTCATGTCCTGGGAAAGTTTCACTCCCCCTCTGCCATCACAATGACAGGTGTAACTCCCTGGTGAGTTGACACAGGTCTGTTCACAGAGCTTTTCTTCACATTCATCTATATCTACACAAAACCAGTGAAGAAGAGAGACAAAAACACTGAGTTTGTATAAACATGAACCATCTTGGGTTAAAAAAGCACTTCTAATGCTGTGTTGTAGCACCTTACACATGAGCATGCCCAAGTGCTCTGTGGCCTGTGCCATATCTTTACAGGAGAGAAGAGTTAAAATCAGCATCTGTACAAAGGGAGGAGCTGTTGACTCCGTGGAAGGCATGGAGGCTCTGCAGAGAGACCTCAACAAATTAGAGGGCTGGGCAATCACCAAATGTATGAAGTTCAACAAGGGAGCTTCAAGTTCCAAGGGCTGGATTCTGCACTTGGGATGGGGCAACCCTGGATGTACAGACAGTTTGGGGAGTGAGAGGCTGGAGAGCAGTGCCATGGAAAGGGACCTGGGAGTCCTGGTGGATGTCAAGTTGAACATGAGCCAGCAGTGCCCTGGCAGCCAGAAGGGCCAAGTGTGCCCTGGGGGCATCAGGCACAGCATCACCAGCTGGGCAAGGGAGGGGATTGTCCTGCTCTGCTCTGCACTGGAGCAGCCTCACCTCCAGTGCTGGGGGCAGTTTGGGTGACACAATATAACAAAAGATATTGAACAATTAGAGAGTGTCCAAAGGAGGGAATAAAGATGGTGAAGGGCCTTGAGGGGAAGCTGTGTGAGGAGCAGCTGAGGTCACTTGGTCTGTTCAGCCTGGAGAAGAGGACGCTGAGGGGAGACCTCATTGCAGTCTTCAATACCCTCATAGGGGGAAGAGGAGAGGCAGGCACTGATCTCTTCTCTCTGGTGACCAGTAACAGAACCCAAGGGAATGGCCTGAAGTTGTGTCAGGGGAGGTTTAGAGTAGATATTAGAAAAAGGTTCTTCACCCAGAGGGTGGTGGGGCACTGGAGCAGCCTCCCCAGGGAAGTGGTCACAGGACCAAGCCTGACAGAGTTCAAGAAGCATTTGGAAAATGGTCTTGGGCACATGGTGTGACCCTTGGGGATGGTCCTGTGCAGGTCTGGAAGTTGGACTCTATCCTTGGATCCCTGTGGGTCCCTTCCAACTCAGCTTATTCTGTGAAATCTATTTTCACAGACAGATTCCAGCTGCCCAAAGATACATAGCAAGTCAGTGGGAAGGCTGGAAGCAGAACTCAACTACTTGTCTGCTGGAGCAGAGCCCTGGGCTTTAACTTCTAGACAAGACCTCCTCCCTTCAGGCCCCTTCTGCTATGCCTGTACTGACTGGCTCCTGCTCCTTGCAGTCAGGGACTGCAAATAAAACCTGAGTTTCTCATTCACTGTTTTCTTTTCTTTTTTTTCTTCAGCTGTTTTTTATCTTCTTCACAAACAAATGCCGGAAAGCAAATTGTGACAGCCCACGGGGATCTCTTCAGGCAGAGCTTAACACTTGAGGCCCAAAAGGACTGGCTGGAGTGTGATTTGAGTCATTACGTTAACATAGACAAAAGGCAGGGAACAATGCTGGTTTTGGAATACTTTCAAAACCTACTCTGTTGAGAAAGCTTGCAGCAGTGCAGCCAGCAGAACTGTGCATGGTTCCAGTACATATTAAGTTCCTAGTTCAGAGTAAAATCACAAGAGAGGTTTTGAAAGAACAGCTACTGCTTTGTAGCTTTTCTTGTCCCATAGAGAGAGACAGCAACATGCACAGAGGCTTCTGAGCTTTCACCAGATCTTGCACTTGTCGAAAGTTCAAGAAATCTCACTACTCTGGCTTGTACAGCTCGATTCAAGTCATCAAAGATGATTGCAAACTCAGTGAACCCAAAGATGACAGGGAGCTCGATGAACTCAAAGGTGACCGCACACTGCAAACTCACTCCCAACTAGGGAAAGGGAACAGAACTCCAGTATGTAAGCAAGAGTAAAAACAAGTAAAAGAGCTTTTACTGAAGCCTGAAACTAAATTTTTGGGGTTTTACAGATTTAAATTATATAATAAATGCTAACATATTTCTTGAGCTTACCCTGACAAGTTTTTCTCACATCATCGTACTTGTAGCCTGCATCGCAAAGACATTCATACGAGCTTATTAAATTTTTACAACGAGCTTCTCCACAGATACCTGCTGATGCTGTGCATTCATCTATGTCTGCAAAACAAGCAATTAAACAACATGAGGAGTCTAATCACTTCACTGTTCACACACCAGAGTGAGCTTAGGGCAAGGAGATCCCTACATAACTTTGGAAAATTAAAAAACCAGTATCTTTAAGAATCTACTTTTAGGGTTAGCTAGCTATAAGAAGTGACTTCAGGCTTCAAAAATCAGTTGGTCTTTTTTAGCTTAAGTCATTAACCACTACAGAAAAAACAATGCAGAGTGAACCAAGAGAAAAACTGTAAAACAAAACAACTGCCACAAAACTAAAAAGCCCCACTCTCCCCACTCAGGGGAAGGAGCTGAAACTGAAGGTTAAAAAAAGCAACAGGCAGAAATTTAGGAGCAGCAGCATGAATTTTACCAAAACACTGAAGGAACACTCAGCCTGTAGCACTTCACAGATTTCTGTTCTGTGTCCTCAGACAGGCAAACAATAACTTTTCATACATTTACAAAGCTAAGATCTAAGTCTGTTGGTCTGTAGTGGCAAAGGAGACTTGAAGTAGCCCAATCTGTCACAAAGAACAAGCCATGCCAGAGAGATGTAGGGTTTCACCATGAAGGTAGGCAATGTACTGGAAGTCCATAAAAAAAACAGAGTGTTTTCCTCACATGTAAACTGATACCCTGCAGAATCCTGGTGTTGACAAAACATTTGCAGCATACCAAGAGTTTAATATTTACTTTTGCTTTCCAGTATGTGTTAAAACTGCAACTACACGTTACTGTTGTTGATTTTCCCACGTATGAGTGAACTGGCTGAGTACCCTGTGTAGCTTATTCTACAAATCAAGACAAGAGGGACCTTTTGTGTGCACGCCCAGGATCACAGGAAACAAGCATGAAAAAATGTCAAAATGCAGTGATAAATCTGAGCTATCAATAACCACACCTGACAGTAATCTCAGCAGCTGGAAGGTCACATGTTGAAGCTACAGAATGCTTATGTAGTAGTCCTCACAGTGCTCTAGCAGACAGTACTAGGGTATGGAAAAAATGGTCACTCACAGGAAAACAAACACATTTATGAGCCCCTCGCCATTCACCTGTCCATGCTCACTGGCACCAGAGGACAATTCAAAAGTGAATTTGGCTCTTCTGAGTTGCTGCTCCCATTAGGAAGGGATACCATGTAATCTATACAGTCATCACTTTTTAGACTGGAAGTCACATAGAAATAAAACCTCTCTTTTTCTTTTTGCTGGTAGCATTTATACGTTGTTCAGATCAGGTATGCAAATTGTTTAGAAATATGTCATCACATCCATCTCTAGAGGAATACACCTGTTTTTTCATGAGATGCACATAATTTTAACAGCCACCTGTTATTGGGTCATTGAGTCTCTGTGTCAGCATGCGGTTTCTTAACACTTTTAAAATCTCAGTTGCTAAAGTTTTGGTTATATTCAATCTGCAGTTTCAATCAGAAACTTCAGGTCCTCACTTTCTGTTCTCAGCTGGTATGTAAAACAGCTGCCAACCTTTGCTAGGACCTTTCTACACCTATTAATATTCAGTTGCAGTGAATTTAGCAATCTGTATCTATCTGAATTCATTAGCTGCTGCACATATCCAAATTTGAAAAAATAAAGTAAGAAACAGACAAAAGAAAAACAAATGGTTCACATACTACAACACTGTGAGGCTGGAAAGAATCATAACAACACATCTGGCCAGCACTTCCTCCTCTCAATGTCAGGATCTGAGGACTGATCAGCTAAACCAATTTAGCACAATCCGAGCCACAAATCCTCCATGAATCACGCCTGTGTTATGCTTTTGAGAGCATCATGGTCCAACTGCTGACAAGCCCAGGCATGCAGGCTGGCTGGAGCACCCAGCACAACCCCAGTGGAGTAAAGCTAAGAGCACCTACCAGCAAGTTTCTGCTGGGCTGGGGAGCAGACAAGGACTGCTCAGGGCAACCCAGCTCTCCAAAATACAGACACAAGTCACTAAGCACCCCCCCAAGCAAACTGAGAGTCCCAGCAAAGCTCACCTTCACATATTTTGCTGTCTTTAAGAGCATAACCACTGTAGCACGAGCACCGGTAGCTGCCTAGTTTGTTGAGGCAGAGCTGGTTACAGCCACCATTCTGTGTTCTGCATTCATCAATATCTACATCAAAAGAAAGTGTCACAGTCAGCTTTTCACATCTGTAAATAATCTACAGGGTGAAGGTGAGATGGGTGTTGGGAAGGAGAAAGACCAAACAAGAGACAGTATTACAGATGCAACAAATGGTTACAAAAAGCACAAAGATTTCATTCAAATATTTCATGCACATAAGCTGAAGTTTGTTTAACTTAAGAAAAAAAAAGAGGGAGAGAGAAGGAACTGAAACTTAGTAGTATCTTCTTCACCACTCTGAGAATACATAGGAGTAATCCCTAGTCACTGTGGAGGCAAAGAAGCTTGTTTGCCGAAGCAAACTAGCTATGTATTTTATATCATAACTAAGTATTAAAATTATGTCATGACCAGTAAGTTCAGGACAAAAGCTTTAAATAAAGCAGGGACATTATATTGTTACTATTACAGAACTCATGAGAACACAGAAAGTTCCAAGTTCACACATGCTGAACTCTGTGAGCTTAACTGTGCCCCACTGAAGCTGGAAGCAAAAGCCTGTAAAATCCAACAGAGCCTGGGTTGCACCCTCAATCTACCCTACCTGCTCATTGTGTCTCACTTGTCTATGGGACTCCAGAGTTAGCTGATGGGTAGAACAGCATGTCATGGCATTTTGTAAGAAAATAATGAAATATGCTTCAGACTGATCAGTGTCTGAGCTCTCAAAGCCAACTGGATACTGACTGGTCTGCTTTCTAAACTGATTAAAAAAGATGCTTGAGTGATCCTCTAATCTCATCACAATATTTACATGAGAAGGAAAGGCTTGGATCTCCTGCTGTCTTGGTTGCCACAATTCTGGACTGGCTGAATACGATTTCTAGCTGTTGCTTACTATTGGCAAGCAAAAAAGCAGTGGTCCTGACAGGAAGCCTTGCAGGCAGAAAAAAAAAATAAAAGAAACCAGAAAACAAGAGGAGGGAAGGCAGCTTGTACAAAAAACTCTGTGGGCAGCTGGAACTTCTTGCACAAATAGGTTCTGTCTGAAATTCTCTTTTGAAGTGATGGAAATACACCAATGGAATATGTGGAATTAAGTGGACATGGAATAAGGTCCTACTAGCAAGGAGGCTTTCACAGACTCATTTTATCAGTTTGCATGTCATCAGACTCAGACTTCAACTTGCCTACTGAAAGTCACTGCTCCCACTTCAGGGATGCAAGATGGGAAGATGGGCCGGCTTCTCTGGCTCTTTGGTCTGTGCTCTGTTACACCAGGGTTCACAGCAGCAGCTGATGCAGTTCTGCTTGAAAAGGCACTACAACTCTATTTCTGCTGCTGCTTTCAGAGGGGTGGAGCAGAAAGCTGGAGCGTAACTTCTTGGATTACCTTGCCAAAACCAAGCTGAGCTACACTAAAGTCATACAAAACTTTGATGTGAAAAAACTACCTGTTTGACAGAAGGGTAAAACCATGAACAGTGTGTAATCCAGGTTCAGTTCTGTGACTTTTGAATTGTGCAGCACGGTATCAGTGACCATGTGAGAATACAGCAGAACCTAAAATATCTTTGTTACAAGAATAAAAGATAACAAAACCCAATTACCTTTTTCACATTTTTTTCCCTGCCAGCCATGCTTGCATTCGCAGTAGAAGTCCCCCTTGAGATCCTCACATTTGACAGTCCCTTCTTTGTGACAAGGATCAGGAGAACACTGGTTTGGCAAATCTGATTGACACAAGGAATAAAAAAACCAAACCAAAACAGAACAATACATTGAAATCACAGACAACAAGCTATTTCACTCTCATTAGAAGCTGGGAAGCTTAAACAGTGTTGGGGAATCACTCAGAAATACTTGCACCTGGCAAAACTGGAAGCTAATTCTTAGTGTTCACATGCCAAACAAGCTGTGCCAGGAATTTTGCAGAGCACATGCAGTGGAATTCACCTTGTTGCAAAAGGGAGTGAGCTACCACCCCCATATCTGAAGGGAACATCCTGAAACAACTCCAAGTAATTTTTTTTTCTACTCTAGCTAATTTTTGAGAAAACAAAAAGCAGTATCAACTGAAGTCCTCAAGAAAGAATGGGTACTCTTTTCAATCATTTTTGGTTGTTCAACTGAGGATCTTACCAAGGCTGGTAGACTTCTGGCTAGCAAAAGCTGATAAACGAAATTTTTGTTAGACCTTTTCTATTACACAGAATGAAAATAAAAAGCAATACCTGTACATCAACAACCAAGAAATAGCAAACCATGAATCCAGTTTACGGAGAACACAATGTTCCTATGGGGATTTTTAAGCCAAGTTCCAGTATTTGGCAATGAGTTTTCTCATCGGAAAGAAGCAAGGGAGTAGTCGCCACACTTTGGGAAGGATTGAAGGAATGAATCTCAAAGTATCACATAACTACTGACCAATTGTAGTCACCTGCCCAAATTCACCCACCCACTTACCTGCAAAACACCCAGGGACAGTGCTTTGCAGAGGTAACTAAAGGAAGGATGAGAGAATACTCTTGTTTCCACAAAAAAAGAGTTGGTAGCTATCATGTAGCAGTAACCTGTAAACACCAGTGTTCTAGAATGGTGCTCTTCAAAAACATGAATGTGTTAACTGTTTGCACAACTTTAACCAGAAGAACAGTGCAGAGGCTCATTCTGCAGATTGCAAACCTCACCTGGTTCAAAGGCCTTTTTTTTACCTATCTCCTCCCACCACTGGAAAGTGCCCAGTGCATACATTAAGTGAGCAACAGCAGAAAAGATTGCACTGGTTTCCATGCACTGGTTCTGCTGAGTCCACTACAGACTCCTGATATTCTGAAACGTGACTTCGTAGCATAGCAGGGAGGCTTTTAGGAGAGGAACTGTCCATAAATTAGCAGCCCCATCAGACTTCTCAAACTGAGAGAAGTTAAGACTCCTATTTTTGCCAGGATTATACTTCTATGTATCTCTTCTTAGCTTCCTCTGTGTGATCCTGAAAGTGACTGTCATGACGGGCTGCTTTGAAAGAACTTTAACATTTCTGTGAGTGCAGGCAGTAGCAGCTCCATTTGATGTCTCATGAACAGGACTTTGTTTGCACTGACTGCCTCAGATTTAAATCTCAGGTGGTTGAGGTTGGCAGGCATCTCTGGAGATCACTTGTGCAACCTCCCTGCTAAAGCAGGGCCACCTACAGCCAGTTGCTCAGCACCACGGCCAGAAGGCTTTTGATTATCCCCAGGATGGTGACTCCACAAGCTCCCTGGGCAACCCGTGCCAGTTGTGGTTCACTCTTGCAGTGAAAAAGCATTTCCAGATGTTCAGATGAAATGTTCCAGATGTGCAGAGCTGGGGCAAAGCTACAGCCAAAGAGGCCAGGCCACACAAACAAAACACAGCTACACGAGCTGTCTTAAAATCCACCTGCCAGAACACCTCCCAGTAAATCAATGCCCAGCTGACACACTGCTGGAGGTGGAGGAGAGGGGAAGGAGAGGCCAGGTTAAGATGGTGATGAGCCACAGTAGAGCTAGTCTGACCAGGATGTTTCTTTTCCTAGACAGATCAGAAAGCTAAGTATTTTTTTTTAGCAGCACAAACCAAGCCTCCTAAACATGGCAGTGTTTTCAGTCGTTTGATAAGCAAAACAAGTCAACAGGGTTATGCACAACTTATCTGGTGTATCCACAAGTTTCTGATTCTTCCCCTCAAACTGGATTCTGACATGCCTTGCAGAGCCAGGTGGTAATAACAGTGCCCAGCAGGATAACAATCCATGGATAACAACCACGGAGACTTATAATCAGCACTGTGCTGATTATTTTCTCCCTCTTATCACAAGAGTTTAAGAACTTAAGACACAGTCCTATACTCTTCTGGTGGTTTCACAGCTGTGTCATTCTGCTGGCTTCATAGAAGGTGCTCCTGATTGAAACCATTGTAAAAGAAAAAAATTGAGCCCTTGTTTCCATTCATTTACATGACAGATTTTAGTAAAGCTGTTAAAAGCAGTGATGAGCATGATCTTTTCATGTGCTTTGAGCTGTGTGTGATAGCACCTAAGAAGCTCATAAGTGCATACAGAGAATAGAACCACCAATTCTATCTTTGAAATCTGTATGGAAACAAAAATTTGCTTGTGCTCGCTGTCACTTTAAGTTCACTACTTTGTTCTGTGAACTTATTTTTTGATACCCACAAAATGGTTCATATTGAAACTTCATAAAGAAAATGCCAGGTTGCAAAGAATATTACACTTAGTAATATAATAGCAAAAAGCAGGCACATGTGACCTAACAAGAATCTCATTGTGTTTTTTAAGGCCACATGAAGCTTCATTTCCCAAAAGTCCTGTAGAGATTTCCAAAGACTTGCAGAACCAAATCCTTAATTCCTAGATGACCTGCAGGATCTCTTTCAGAAAAAGATCCAGATAGGCAGAGAAAGTATAGGTATCTGTGTGTAAAGTCAGCATCTATCTGCAAAGCAATTATAAATACTCACTGCAGTCTCAGTGGAGATAGTACAATAAACAGAGTCCATAGAGGGACTCAGGTCTCCCCAGAGCAGACACAGTTTGGTCAGGGGAATCCCTCTAGATTCACGGGAGATTAACTCTCTTCTAACTCTGATGGGAATACTGCTCATGTAAGCACTCATGCTGGAAATACCTGCCTATACACTGTATCTAATCCTCTGACTCTGGAGCTGAATCCCAGCTGTAAACCTGATCTCAAGAGTTTATGAAATTAGGAATCCTCACATATTCTGTCTAAGCTGTCTAATCACTGTCATACTTAAAATTTCTGCCTTATTTGCAGCATAAAGCAGTGCAGTTAATCATCCTCCAGCCCTTAGGCAGTTCAATGTCTTTGTACAACAGGTTAAAAGAACCTTCCACTATCTTGTTTTGAGAGGAGAAAGGCTGTTAAGAAACAATATTTAGAAGCGTCTTGCAGGCACAAACCCATAGAGCTACATAGTCTTTTGGCAGTATCTGTGAAAAATTAAGAGGCACACTGGAATTGGCCAAGCACGAAGCCTGTCATTCTTCCAAGTGCGTTTCAGGCTCCTTCTCTATTACTCCTCCTGTGAATTGATGATGGCTAGCCAAAACTCAGCCATTTAAAAGCCTTTTAATATTTTAATGAAGGAAAATATTATCATTTTCTTTCCAAACCACTGCATATGCAATGGGCAGAAATCCCTAAAAACAATTATTCAGCTTTTATCTTTTTCAGATTTTTTCATCACTCCCCTTTAGAGTCTCATTTCTGAGACACTGTTTGGAACAAGTGTTCCCAGTCATTATCACCATTTTCATGAGAAAGTCCTGCCTCTTTGCTGTGCCACACACACAAGTAAATGTAAGCATTCAGCCTCACATCCCACTTTGAACTATCTGGCATACTGCAGCCAACACAGGCCTGAGAATTCCCAGCTCTAAGGACTCAACATCCATAAGTGACACTGCTGCAATATGTGAGGGAAATTCTTCACAAACCACTTATAACCTTGGCAGTCACTCTTAAAAAAGGTTGTTTTAATGCAGTTAATAAATGTGAAAGGTTGACTAAATATCCATCCTGCTTTGGTTGCACTTGTATGATATGAGCACATGACTAATTAAACTTGATCACAATTAAAGACTGAAACCCAGGGGTAAAAAGAAAATAAATATACATATATCTGATTTTCTCCACATTTGAACTACTCACAGGACATATTTAGTACACTTAGGCAGTTTTCTACCTCCAGCACTGCTAAGCTTCAAAAGGCAACTAGAAAGGTATTAGAAGAATTCATCAAATTCTCTTCTCTAGTGTTAGTGCAGAACAAAAAGCCCCTCACCCATACAAAGTTATCAGTTTGGCTTCCAAACTGATTTGAGTTTTTAAAGGTAGCAATATTCAAAGCATAGTCATGTGATACATGAAACTGATCTCTTTATGTAAAGAAGGCTGACACAATCCTGGGTTTCTCTTTAAACTTTTCTTAAGGCTCCTTAATGGGGTGAGCCAAAGCTAGCATGCAAGAGAATAGAAAATGAAGGGCCAAGCATACAACCTTATGGTACCTCCCATTTCTTGTCCCTCTTGCTTCTAAGATTATTCAAACCTTGGGAAACAGGTGGGAAAGAAACTTGCATCATAAAATATCAAAGCACTAAAACATGACAGTGAGATGGCATTAGGTTATATAATGGGCAAGATTTTGTTTAGTGGTTTGGAGTCTCAAGCCTGGAAGACAGGAAGACCAGTACTGAAATACCACCAAAAACAGAGATGGCTGAGCTAGTCCCACACCTTCAGATAGAATGAGAGAACATTTAACTACAATATAAAAACCAAAAATGCTTACTATGAACACATGTAAGGAAGTCTGGATTTCTTTCATACGGTGACCCATATTTCTGAATACAAGCTGAAAAACAGAAAATGAAATTGTTATTGTTACAGTGGTGAAGGACAGCTGTTCAAAGCACGTAAAATGATACCTGGCCTGCAAGGACTTGGAAGGTGGATGCAAAATCTATGCAATATTATAATCTTCCAGATGCCTTAAAATTCTGAAGCTATTGAAATCTTTTAGCTTTGATGTACAGTAGTTAAAAGCCATTTGAAGAGGATGATCACTTAACCAGATGCTACTATGATGCTAAATCTATGGTAGGAGCTTCTCAAATTTGACCAACTAAACGTCTCAAAATATCTAAAAAGCACATGAATTTTTCTCTCACTGTGGCATTTGTGATCTTAAGTACAACATATTAAACACAAATAGAGAACAGTATGATGCCTTGACTATGATACAGTAAGTAGAATAAGACAGTGGTTCAATCAGGCACCTTTTTTTTTTTTAATAAGGAGATTAGTTAATAACTAACTTAATTAAAAAGGGAAAAAGGTAGAATAACACCGCAAACCACAGACATATATGCAACATCAAGATTTTAACATGAAGAAAACACATAAAGCATCTCTGTCTGCAAATGTCCACATAAGGAAAAACACACACCTCAAAGCAAAACAAGGAATATAAAGTCTATCTTTAAGGTTAGCAATGCATGTTTATTGCAATCAGACGTCCATCACTTTCCTTAGCAGAGATTTCAGACGTGACAAGCTCCAGTGTTAGGTACATACCAGCACTCCCACAAAGTGAAAATAAAAGCTGCAACTCACCCAAGTATTTCGGGTAAAAATATTCCTGTAGAAGGGGAAAAAAAAAAGAGCAAAGATTTACTGAATCATATTTGTTTCTATTTTCATGCTATTTAAGAGCTGCTGTTAGTTTGGTGGTCTTGTATGACAACTGCTTAACAAGTTCCAAACACCAGTATCCTAATTTCCTTTTATTCAGAACCAGAAGCAGCACACTACTATACATGCATTTTGTCATTTGAAAAGGAAAGAATCATTAGGTCCAGTCTCAAGGTATTTTTTGATGGCAGCTGATCTGGTCAGTGACTGAGCACGAAGACACTAACCCTCCAAGAGGTAAAGCTGCTGCTGATGGCATGAGGTAGGGGAAGGATTTGGAATCTAAGGGCAAAACCCTGGAGGGAAGCGTACAGGATCATTCAGTCACCCCGTGCCTCCTCGAAGGCATTCTGCTGATGCAGGACACGGCCAGCACATGAACACCACAGCTGCTAGAAAAAGTACCTTTTGCTCTTACAAGGAGCACCCTACAACTCCAACAGCAGCCACTGCTGTACCACCCACACATCACAGCCCGGATGCCCAAAGAAGGGAGCAACAGCACTTTGCAAGAGAGGGGAAAATTGACATCCATTACTCTAAAACCAGACTGCAAAGGGTACTGCCATTCCTCTCATGGTACAAGGTCATGCATTACTGTTCCCTGCTTTGCACCAACAAAGTGCAGCCATGCAGTGAGAGCAGCATCATTTTGCTGATGCGATGTGAATCATGTCAGAATAGTCAGCCTGGTGCAAGTCACATGACTGCTTGCACCAACACATGGAAAACAGCAGGAAAATGCAGTTGTGGTGCATGAAAGAAAGGGAGATTGGCTGAAGCTGACAATTGCATCATATTCTTAAAAAAATAAAAGTTCATGGCCAGGAAAAAGCACTTCTTTCCACCTTCATGCTGGTTTCCACATGTAAGTCAATATTGTGCATTATTGTGCACTGTAAGTGCTGTTAAAATGATAATTGGGGCGTGGAATTAAGAAAAACTTAGGGATTGTATCACTGCTTTAATTTTTTTTTTAAATAAACCACTTCTCAGCTCATTAGGGAAGCATATGCACAGTTATAATTCTCTTTTATACAACAGGAGCAATTTCCATACAACACTATGTTCAGTGAGACTGGGACAGTAAATACCCTGCATTCTAAAAAATTTAATTGGTCTATACAATGTGCAAGAAAAGACACTATTTTATCTTCTCCTCTTATTACAGATGTTTGGATTGCATCTATATAGGCATGTATAAATAACAGGGACAGGCACACACCGTGATTCAGTTTGATCTGGACTGTCCAATGCAATCAATTGCACTACTGTCATTTACCAGAAGAATCAATTGCTTCTGGCAAATATGCTCCAGTTACTGAAATGCATCATGTAAATATTCAGCCTAAATTATGAGAGCACCAGCAAAGTAGAAGCAGCAGCTTACTCCTTATGTTAATTTTCAGTTCTGACATGAGGGCGATAGGCTTGGCATCTTTTGGGGTTGAGCTCTGAAATGTTTCTTAGGGTTAACAGAGTGATGAGCTCAGAACCCACTATGGTCCTTGTTCCCTCTTTTTTTTTTTAAGGTTTAGTTTGGAAAAGACAAGTCAAAAAAAATGCAGTCAAAATAGAAATAAATCTAAGCAGTCTAAGTATTCAGATGGTTGTCCATTTGTGCTATAATCACAGACTGAACTTCAAATATTTCAAACATTTCTCTCATTATTTCCCCTTTATTCCATATACTTCACAAGAACATGCAGATGTATTTAACCACCAACAGGACAATCCAGACTCTGGCAAGAACATCTGTTTTGGCACTCACAGGACAATAAATAGGAGCTTTCATATTCATGGCTATCAGCCTAATTGCTCCATGTCAGTAGTGGCAAAGGCATTTTCTCCTTGACCTCTGATGAATGAGTTGAGCACTAGAAGAGTGGTATAGAGTTTACTTTTGTACAAGTAACGTCCAAATTCAAACTGACTGTGTATTGATTCAATGCCAGTTGAACAGCAGACAAGTGAAACTCCAAGGCATTGTACCACCACAAGCTTCATTCCACAAAGTTTGTAGCCAAAGTGATTTAAACAGGAGAAATTAATAGAAATTTAACTCTTCTTTCCCTGTATTCCTCATTTGCTTATATTACACAAAAGCACTTGCTGATCAGTAGCACTTCTCCAGGTTTACAAAATCTGCTGATACTACCATTCTAAAAAAAGACACATGCACACAGGTTCTAACATTACTCATTCTTGTATGATTAGCTTTTCATTTTTCTCCATAAACAATTTATCTTACAGCTGGCTTCTGTAAATACAATGACAATGTAATTACATTCAGAGAAAAGATTAGTAAGAATGAAGAATGAATGATCTTACACCTTGAGAAAAGGAACCTGCTTAAACTGCAGTCCCTTTTCAAAAAACACTGATGAGACGTTTTCTTGGTTAAAAATTCAAGCTGCACCTAAGCTGGTGCAGATACACATTATTTCTCGTGTGAGCACTCAACTCAATGTCTTTTCAGTCTTTTGCAATGTACTATGGCTTAATGACCCCCAGATGTCAGGGAAAATGAAAATCCTATACAGGATCAGGTCCCTGTTAAAAGTGTGCAACTCATCTTCTTTCTACCAGAAATGTGCAACTGTATTTTCAGGATCCTGCAAAAATGCCAAGAGAAATGCTTTAAGGCTTGCTAAGAAGGAGTTGGCAAAGATTCTCTGTTATTTTTTGCTGATTTCTCAACAAGCCACCTTCAATTTCAGGCTCAATAAACTTCTCACCATCCAGAAAGTCACACACTGTTCACAGGATCAAAACACAGGAAGTTATTTAACTGTTACCACTAGGGTGGCAAAAAATCACCACAGAATTATGTAAGTGTTAAATTTTCAGCTTGGATTCCGATAAAATGGTCAACGTTTAAATGTGGTCAGCCATTCCCCTTTAGACTGGCTTCCTAATTACTGCTGAAAATAAAAGCAGGAGCAATGGGCTTTTTAAATAAAAAGCCATAAACAAATACATGTTGGAGATAAACATCCTCCAGACAGGCTGCTGCACAGACACTGACCTCACCAAGCTCTCCAACCCATCTGTCCAGTAGTAATGTCCCAGTGCAGGCAAATGGAAGACAAAGGCTACAGAAGCTCCAACCTCCACAAGAGACCAAACATCACAAATGCAGCTTCAACAATTTAAACAGCCTCTCTGACTGTTCCTACCAAGAAAACTTTAGTGTATTTCCACCTCTCTTCTTTGTGACCCACCAAACTTTCTGTCTGACTGGTTTCCATGTACCAACCAATATGGCTGGGATGCCAGAAACTAGAATAGTCAAGGGCCTGGCAGCAGGACACCTGCAGCCTGTGGTGTCCCAGTAACATGAATGGTCCTTTTGTAAACTACAAAACCTCTTATCTGCTGTCACTACAGCTCAAACATGTAGTATGAGCTACACACCAGAGCTGTAACTCACCTGTGACTTACATGTCACGTGCCACCCAAAGTACAGCTCAGCAGAGATCTCAGGTAAAGAGGAAGAAATAGGAGAGACTGGGAAGTGCCTGACATCTCCAGAACTCCACCCTTTCAGTGAGGTGGAAAGCACAGCATAAGGCCAGTCTCTCCAGGCAGGTCTTGGTTTGCTTATTTCAGCTCAGTGCCAGAGACCTTTCCCTTGCTGCCCAAGAGACAGAGCTGTGCTTTAACAGAAAAGATTGAAACTCTACAGCCCCCACCCCTTCCACACGAACACATGTACATGCTAGAAGCAAGTCTTCCCATGCATTATTTGCTTCCACAACAGTATTGCAAGATCTAAGACTGCATGTTTTTATTTCAAGGTAGAGTGACAACAAACATGGGGTAAGAACTCTGTTCATGGGGCTAAGGTGTTCCTCTCCCACCTGCAACTGGAGCTTACTATCACCCTGATAAAACAGCCACGACAGCACTCAGCCTGGATATCTAAAAGAGCATAATTTTAAAAGTGTCCTCAAAAAAACTAACCCAAGAAAACAAACCCCCAGAACTCCAGGTTGTTCATTTTTATATTTGGCTTTTTCCTTTCAAGTGTTAAGAACAGTTTCTCTGTGGCCACCCGTGCAACAACCTGCATTGGAACAACTGAGGAGAACAGCAACATGAAGGTGAGAATTCACAGCTGTGGAGTGGAAGGGGCAGAAATACCTATGTCAGCCTCCCTGCCAAAGGAAACCTACATTGTGACTGGGGTCACCATCTATTTTTGACTCTATGGCCAAAGTCCATCGTGGTAAAATCCAGCAGTTAGAGCAATTTTATGGGACATGCATTAGTCCTGCTGCATTTTTAGAGAAGATGGAAAAACACCAAATCAGAACAGGCGTTAACATGAGTCACTGTATAAAAATAGCCCTTCTGAAAACATAACAATGACCCTGTCAACACCAGGAAAATGTTCTCACTGTTGCTTTACTTTAAAGTAATTGTTAACACTGAAGACCTCAGACAAAAGGGCCTGCTTACTGCTTCTGTTTATTTTGCTTGAGAACCAGGTCAGGTAAGGGTGATCAGCACAGGGTGATCAGCACAGACTAACGAAAATCATGTTTGAGCTCTAGAGGCCACAGATACAAGACGTAGTTTATAGGAAGACTGCTCATGTTCCTGGACATCTGGCTCTTGGTGGCTCTGCTTGGACAAGGAGGGTGGACCAAAAGACCTCCAGAGGTGCCTGCCAACCTCAACCACCCTGTGATTTTGTGGCAGCAGCACCACTAACACTGGAGCATTTCACAGACTTGTGTTAGCAACGATGATTTCTAAAAAGCACTTTCTTAGTTACCTAGTTACATCTAAGAGAGTAGCAACAACTCCCACACTATGCCCTTTCCTCGTTTCCATATAATGACTCTCCCTTTTCCTCTTTCCTTCAGGACTGAATGTTTGTCTTGGGCATGGCCAGACCTCATTTATAAACATTCTTCATGTTTCCACACTGTGGCTTGCATTATCCTTGAAGAAATGACTGCTACAAACCATAATTGGCTACAACTCAGTGTTTGTCAGTTTTCAACTGTTATAACCTGAGAATGCAAATGTCACTCATGCTTGAGAACTCTCCTTTTTTTAAAACTCAGCCCTAGTCTTTAGATGCATAGCAAATCTCACACTACACAACTGGGCCATTCTTCCCATGTAAGGGCATTAAGCAGTACAGCAATTCAGAATTTTATATATGTTAGAACCTGTAGGTATAGAATTTATGCTCAAATGAATGCCATGTTGCCTGCACAAGCCTTTCTTCTCATTGTGAGGAACCCATCACTCAGCTAGGTTAGTTTGCTTCCTATTTTGCTTTATGGCAACCTGTATTCTCTATATGAAGAGCAAAGAGAACTTCTCTCCACAACTTGGCAAGTGAGGCATTAGAGAAGCAAGTAGGTCACATTACAATCCAAAAGCAGCCTCCAAGTCTCGTCTCCTACCACCCAAGTTACAGCTGCTTAGAGCAGCTTTTAGATTTTGTGTCCATTTGTCAAGTATCCACTTCACACTGTCCAGCTATTTGGGTGCACAAAGACTGGGACTGCCCCTTCTACAAAGCTGTTAAACTTTCCAAAATAGAAGCATTCAGGACCATATTCTCGAGTATGACCCCTTCCAAAGAGACTAGGTACCTCTGCAGAATCCTCAAGTCTGAAATAAAACCCATCTATTGTCATAACTTCCTTTGCTGTGTTCTGGACAGCGAGACTGTTTCACAATAGCTTACTGAGGCGCCACTTCAGCAAAAACTATTTCTCTGCAATGAGGAAAAACCCACCAATGACTGGAATGCATAATTACAGGGGAGAAAAAGAAGTACTGAAAGGAAAGAAAAGAAGAAAAAAAAAAGTTCATGTATGTCATGGATATTTTACATTTTATGAAGATGCAGAGGACACAGAGACATGATTTCTATAGGTGGCCTGAGGCAGGGTTTGATTAGACAGTAAACAGTGTGAAATGGATAAAACTGGCATAAAATACTTCAACAAAAATAATTTGTAGAGTGATCCCAATGATTGCATGTGCTTTTAAGTTACTTTGACAGGAGTCCGATTACAAATGTCTTGAAGTTTCCTCCATTGCTTCAGAACTGAGAGGCTACTTTCACTCCAGCTGTAATAATGCACGAGATCTCAATTTGACAACAAATGTTCACTCAGTGCTGCTCATTTGAATCCTTACTTGTTGCAAGAGTTACAGTATTTGTATGTACACTCACTCAGATAGTTTAGTCAAATTAAGGGAAACAGTATCTGACAAAACACCTAGCATAAATAAAAGGCTGTCTCTCCAGCACCATCACTGTGTCAATACTCTGTAATTATTTTAGCCATATTTGAAACAGAACAGCTCATCTATCCCATCAAACATGATTTAAACAACTATGATCTCTCATAGGTTCTGTGGCATATTATCCACTGAAGTTTTTCCCCTCCTTGTAATGTAATCACACTGTTTCTCTGGATTTTACTTACCTGCTGCACAGGTTGCAACTCATACAAACAGCATTCAGTCGCATTAAGGCATCTAAGGATTTGGACTCAAGGGGCACAGGCAAACAAGGAATAGGGAGGTGACATCTTAGATGACATCAGGCCCTGGTGACAGAATCTGATCTCATACTTCCCTGTTCATTATTTTAATAAGTAACTTTTGCTTTTCTCTTCATCTCCTAAATATTTTCTGGAATTGAACTAGTACTCCCTGTTCCAGGAATCAGCCAAATATGGTAACTTTCCAGGTACATGTGATTCTGTGCAGTGCAAGCATGACCCGTTCTCCTTTAATCTCTTCATTTATGTACCCTTCTGTCCTGGCAGGTGTGCAGAGTGAAGACAACACCAACAATTGTTCCTCTCCCTGGGTATCCTCCTTACTTTCCAACTTTGCTCTTCTTCTGGGTCCCACTGCTGATGCTCAAAGGAACAGGGGGAAAACACAAACCCATCAATAAGTACATTTCCCCACAGAAGTCCATGGGTGGAGAGCCTATAGAACAGCAGCCATAACAAAATTGTAATGAAAGCAAAGATACAGAAGGGAGACCTGCTGAAAAACTTCAGTCAGATTCTCCAGGGCTTGGTTCTTCATTCATTGCTTTGTTAGGCTGAGCTGTGACAACCATTTCTGTTTCTCTTCCAGCACCTGGCCTTCCCATCCTAACCTCAGGCTGTCCTTTCCACTGTGCCAGGCCCACTGGACTGGGGAACTGATCCAGCTGCAGAATTAACATTTTTCTCTGCAGACTACTTTTCTTTAGGTTCAGTTACTTTAATAGGTCCATGCAGTCACCCAAACTGCAGTGCAAGAAGGGTGAAAAGAACAGGGAAGGGAGTTGCTTACCTCTACTAGATCAGCTGAACGCCCCAATGTGACACCAAAGCTTGAAAAGTAATGTGAGAGGAGAGGTAAACCTTGGTGCTATGTTCTTTCTCGGTTTCTTCTAAGTCTGTGGTGGTGGTTCCATCCTTGTTCTTCATACTTACTAGAAAGTGACTGCTTGTCATTCATTAAGCTCACTTAGAGTATGAAACACATAAATTACAGATGCCAATTTATACAGATTCAATGTTTCTCTCACTTGTTTCTCTCAAGCAGCTGCACTAAAAAATTGTATTAATTCCCAGTAGGCTGCTCCTATTTTTTTTTAATTTGAAAAAGAAAATGAAATGAGCTCGTGGCCACAAAACAGTTTTCATAGTTTTTAATTGTCTTTTTTCCCCTCTCATGTATTTATTAAAACCTATTGCATTTCTCCAGAAACCTGACTTACCCTAACTTTATCTACTTTTTCCATTATCATCCATCTTGACCAAACCAGCATAAACCCCTCCTGCTTCAATATGCCATTCTTAGCATCTTTTTCCACCCTATTTTCAAACAGCCCCTCAGCATAATATTAGTCCCTTTTGTCTTCTCTTGCTCCTTCCCTCCTACTGCCCAGGACATTCAGCATGTACTACTTTTGTGATGTGGTGTGTCAGTATTTCCGGGTCTGTTCTGAATTTCTGGGATACTCTCACATGAGTGGAAACTGATAAAGATCAGGTAGGCAATAATCCAGCAGAGCTGATGGAGTTGTGTCTGCTTCCACCAGCAGCACACTTTGCTCACCCTTCTCAATAACTTTTGATAAAGCATCATTTAGCCAACAGATGTATAACCTGCCTCCTAAGGCAGACAGGAGTATTTTTGTCACCCTCCTGCTACTGAACACCACCACTGCCAACAAATGCTGTGTCTGTACTGCAAAGTAGATGGGTACATCCTGGTCCATAGTCACAACCTTTTTGCCTTCCAGATCAGTTAGACTCACTGGATTTTGGTACAAAGCACCCTTGTCTTTTATAAGAAACTACAGGGAGAAGCAAAAAAAGGGAAGGGAGAACACCTGGTGGACACCCAGATCTCATCCCAGCAGGCTGGGATGCCACTGAGGCATAAACCTGGCTACTCAAATTTTAATTTCTTTCTTCTCTCCTTCAACCCATTCCTGGACAAAAGTCTAAATATCCTCATATTTTATTTCTCAAAATCTATTCAGCAGGTACCATTGTGCCTGGGAATCCATTCTTCCATGCACTGAGTCCAAGGAGGTTAAAACATCAGCACAGAGTTTTCCAATAACTCTTTCTCTCTCTCTGCACCAACAAGAAGAGAGAAAGAAATTTATACCAGCTATAATTCTAGCCCCTTCTCCATGCTCTGCCAAAATGTCAGAACAAATCAGTATATTGAGAAGAACTGCCACAGCAAATAAAATCAGATTCTTGCCTGGATCTAGAAAGGAATATTCTATACAGGGATGATGACATCTGTATCTAAAGATATCAGTATTTTCCATGTCTAGACTACACGACATTCACTAAATTACTTAAAGAAATTTTACACTGCTTTGCTCTTCCAGTAACTGCTCTCCTCCCTCTACATGCCTTCATAGTTTCCTGATTAATATTTACAAGTGTGTATCTATCCTGTTATTCTTAGAAATAACATCTAAATATTGCCTGACAAGCACCACCCCTAAAAGACCAGAATGAAGTTTGGAAGACCCTAGTCCATGCATGCAGCTCATCGGTGTTACCACGACCATGCTGTATTACGGAACACATGAAAAATAAAACTAAGTGAGCCATCAACACTCTGGAAACCAACCAGACTGACCCTTATCACACCCTCGACATTGCTTCTTCGGCATTTCAGCTTCTCAATAAACCCAGCCTAGCAGAAAGAATGCTGACATTGCTGGATGTTTCGTTAGGATCAGTAATTTTCAAGGCAGGATTGCTAAAAACCCCAAAAAACTTGGTTTGGTGTCACTGCTGCCCTTGTCATGAGTGGGATAGTGGAGTAGATTCCTCTTCAGTCCCAAGTTACACTGTGATTCTCTGCCAGTGTTTTGTGTACCTGACAAGCCATAGATTTTAATAGCATTTTGGATGCAAGTCCCTCAAAAACCAGAATTTTCATGTGTCTGCCTATGAATCAGTTGTCCATTCTGCACGCACACGGAAACCAGCTGGCTTTCCACAGTGCTCTACTGAGGGCCAAATCCACAAACAGTAAACACAGGTGGCCAGGCTGACCTACATCAGCGTTTCTGGTGTGCCTAACACTTCTCACTGCATCCAGCATGGCAGTTTCTATGGTGAGCTGCAGGAAGATCAGTAATTCTTCAGCAGTAACAACAGCAAGCAAGATGTGCAAGGACAAATGCTGTACTATGGTACCAAAGGATAAGAGGCTGCATTCAAACATCTTCCCTATGCTGAGCCTTTCAAAACAGAGAAACCCCTTGCACGAGGACACTTTTTGCTTCAGTGAAATACAATGTTTCTGAGAACACCAGGAACTACACTCCCTTCTGCCCTTTGTTTTACATGCTTGGATGACCAGATTTTTAGAACGGGTCAACCAAATTCCAGAGTAGTTTATCAGTCACTTAACAAGCTGTAATACCTTGACTGCATACCAAGGTCAATTATTTCTGCAGTACTGCTTTTATAAGGCCTCATCAACATCTTAAATAAGATAACATACATTCTTATCTCTGTATCCAAGATATTTTGCAATTTCATCCCATCAGTCACACCTAGCATATATTTTGAATAGATCACATTTAGAAACAGTCTGCATACCTCCCATCAAGATGTTTTCCATCCTTTTTTTTTTTCCCTCACCATATTATCTTTTAATTTTTCTGTTTGGCACCTCTAGCATAAATGAAATTACAAAACAGGAACCATCCCAGAATTCTGCAGTAATGTTTAAGGATGTTATAATGAGCTTCATGAAAAAGGTAGGCTGCAAGACTCATTAATCCAGGCTACTTGTTTTTACCATGTATAGTCATAAAAGTGGCAGAGACTGAGTTTTGTTCTGCCTCTTAAAAAAAAAAAATCTAAAAATGTTTCAATTGATCTTCCTTCCTCTAGTCTGAGTGAGCTGATATTTATATTTTCCGTAACATAAAAGACAAAAGCTGCCTGCACATGAATGGCTGCTGGGCCCTGCCTGATACACTATTCTTAGCAGCTGATGTAAGTAATCTCACATGTGGCAAAACCCTCATTCAGGTTTCAGAGAATGTCCATCTTCTGCTGACTGCCTGCAGATGTTGCTTTGGAAAGCTGATCACTGAAACAATGGAAGGCACACAAAAAGGGTGCTCTGGTATAGATATGTGACACTTCATTTCATTTACTGGTCTGTCCAGGAAACAGGCATCTTTCCATAAAATGTTATTCTTGGCTAGATGTTACAATTGGCTGCATTGAGATATGCTTTTACCTGGGAAGCATCACATGAGCTACATTACAGCCTTCCTTCATCTTACCTCAATTTCTGGAGCTGTTTCATTGAATCAGTTAATGCAATTTCCTATCACATCTTTAGGACGTCTTGAAATTAGGCCTTGAAATTCTCCTCACACAGTCACAGGATAGTTAAGAATGGCAAGGTTGGTCAGGAAGACTCATACATTTCATTAGCATCTAATGGAGGGGAAAAGGGAAGAGGGACAGCACTTTTGATCTCACATCACAAGCCTTCCTTGAGGCTGAACCGAGAAGCATCAGGACTGATTAACTAATCTCAAACTAACTTTCAGTTGTCATGGCTGCAAAACCATTGCTCCTGTGGGACAGTAAACAGCCAAATGCCTACACAGACACTAATCTGGTGCTTTAAAGCATAAAACCTGAGAGATGCAAAAGGACAGATTGCACTGATGTGTTCCCCATGGCTTGCCTGCATAGCTTCACAGAGCTCAGCACAGGGCAAAGAGTGCTGTAGCTGTTTCTTTCTGCCACAACCTAAGTAGTTAATCCCTGAGACCAGAATCATCAGGCACATGCAGAAATTTCAGCCTTTCTAAACTACAAGGAATCATCTTCTGCCAACAGCAATCTGTACATTTCCCTGGTCAATAAAAGTTCACTTTACCAGCATGGTTCAGCTGCAGCCTGGCAATATGCTGAAGCATGACTGCAATTACTGCAATTCTTCAAAAAGCTTGGTGTTGTTTACAGCAGTTTTTGCCTTTCCTGAGTCAGGTCTCAGCTAGATTCTTTCTTCAGTCAGTCACTAGGGCTGGATGTACAACACAGAATCAGTGACATGACAGCACAATAACTCCCTACTGTTCAAAATACACTTCCATTGTGAATTAATACTCTGTTCACAAAATCCACAGGTACTGCTGGAGAAGTAGTCACCTGTGCCTTACAAAACAGTGAAGGCTTCCAGTGTAGAGAAGTAACAGCCCACATACATAACCTCTGCCACCATGCATTAGAAAACTTACTGAGCAGCAGCTGCTGCTTTCATGTCACATACTGACTGCAAAAGGGATAGGAAGGGCCATAAATTCCCTGATATATGATGGCACATTTGCTTCTCAATCAAATTGAAGCAACGTAATGCAAGGGGTAGGACATACTGCATTTAACAAGCAACCTAACAGCTCTTGGGATGTTTGTGTTTCAGAAAAGGTAGGATCTTATGTCACTGAAGATCTAAGTCTCCTGGTGTAGAAGGACACATTAGGGGGCACAGACAATAGAAGCACATCTAGCCTTTCTTCAGGTTTTCAAAACAGAGAGAAACCTAGCAGCAATAACAAAGGAAATGCACCAAAAAAAATCAAAATAATTTGCAATGACAGAAAGTCGGCATTGTCCTACAAAATACACTTAGACTGTATCTTAAAGAATTTATATTATACACCAAAAGGTTTTAAAATTATTTCACTATTGTCATTTCAGTAGGAGAATTGTGTATTCTTTCCAATTTACAAAACCAGTACCAAATACTGTTAAAAACTCCTGCCATATTTGCACACTATCCCACCCTTAAACTGATCTATGAATGCATTGCCTTTGACTACTTTCTTGGCCAGCAGCCAGTTAGTAAAATAGTGACCTCAGATCTCCTTTGTTCCAGAAGGCTACAAAATCACACTCATCATGGTTTTCCCTGCATTCACTGCTATGTGACAAATATTTAAATTGAGTTTAAAGTTATATTACTCAACATGAATAGGGAAGAAATTGTACCAGCCACTCTTATCCCATTACAGTTATCCACATTCTAAAGTAGCTCAGTTTTGGCAGACCAGAAGCAAACACTTCTACATGTAGATGTGACTACACACACACATAAAAGGTGTAACATTAAACACTGCCTGGGCAAGTGCTCCATATTAATCTCAAAAACGAAGACTGTCAAAAATCTGTCACGATGCTTTTGCTGTACTTGCTACTGCCTTGTGACTACAAGCTACTGCACTGTATATCCAGTGCTGAGGCTGCTAATGAAGCACACGTGTCAGGACTTGCCTTACTGAAGCATAAAACATTTCCTCAGCTGAGTCCCTCCCTTGCCTGTGGTTTGTCTCTGTGTACACACACACGTGCTCTCTCTCTCTCTCTCTGTCCCATCTTCTCCCTAGAGCATCATACCATTAACAGGAACATGCTGTGCAGAACCAAGCTTCAGTTTGAACACCAAGAAAATCCACTTCCCACTGCTAAACAAATGCCAGATACTCTTTGCAATGAGAACAGCCTATCCAAAACAGTGTTGAGAGGAGGTGTAAAGTGACTGGAAGAGTAAGCAAGCTTAGTGAAGCACCCACATGCTGCTTGAAGTGAGACGACTAAAGTGAAAGTCAACCTCGGTAAGACTGGAAAAGACAGCTCCATGCGTGGTGTGCAGTCTGTAACTGTGTGAATCCACACGTAGTGTTACAAGTGCAGCACTGCCACATTCCCATACAAGTGCTCTCCTGCTGTTGTAGTGACAGGTTCAGAACCTACTGATTCCAAGATGCTGACCAAGCTGAATTGGCCCCCACAGATTTAAGAGTGGTTAGGACATTCTTCTGAGAAGCCCTTATTGTGACATATGCTGCATAATTAAGGGGATTTTAAATACAGCTGGGATGGGAAACTGGAGGAAAGAGGAGGGATGGTAAGGTAACCAGGCAGAGAAGCTGTATCAATATGCTGCACTGGTCTTGCTTCATGGATTTAGACTGCATGGGTGAACAGGACCCTTCTAGACTCCAGAGACAGTCCTGCCAGCCAATGCCAGGCTGGACTGCTCACCCAGACCACGCTCACCGAGGCGCTCCTGGCTGGACCGCCCCGCTACTGCCCTTGTGCAGGCTGAGCACTAGTGCGCCTTCCAGTCATTCATCTAATGGTCCTGGGTCCTCCTCCTCCTCCTCCCGGTGCCTTTCCCAGCTGTGTCGGCAGCTGGCATCCAGCCGCGGACAGAGGGTGGGCGGGAGCGCGGAGCCGGACAACACCCCCCAGATCTCCGCGGCGGCTGTGCGCCCTTACCGTCTCGGGGTCATTCTCAAACACCTCCCGGGCCTCCTCCTTGTTGCAGTGCTCCTCCACGCACTCCCTCTCCAGGTGCCCTTGCTTGGTCTCCTCGAAGATCTGGTAGGCTCGCCGCTGCCTGTGCCGCAGGAACTGGGCAGCCTCCGGCGCGCGGAGCAGCACGGCTGGGCAGCCGAGCGCCGGGACGGCGCGGGGGAGGCCAGGAGCAAGACGAGGAGGAGGACAGGAGCAGGACGAAGGACAGGCAGCGGTGAACAGCTGAGCCCGCGTGGCCGCCCCGGATCCCCGGCCCCCCACCCCGCACACCAGACCGCCCCTCCGGGGGGCACCCAGCGCCCTCCCTGCCCAGGGCGCCGCCCGTGGGTCGCCGCGGCCTCGGCGCGGCCCCTCACTCGCATCCCCCTGTCCCCGCCGCCGCCCTCACCGCAGCGGCGAAGCTGAGCATCCCCTCCGCACCCCACCCCGCCCCGGCAGCACACCCCGCATTCGCACACACTCACAGGGCGGCGGGGGATGCTCGGCGGCGTGTGCGGGCGGGACGGACCCCCCGCGGTACTCACTCTGCGAGGAGTCCGCCGCCAGCAGGACGAGCAGCAGGGCGGCCCCGAGGGGCGCCGCGGGATGCGGCATCACGATGCGGCGTTGGCCGGGGCCGGGCCGGGCCGGGCGCTGGCGGCGCGGCGGGAGCGGC
>VXAC01005702.1:56886-232960 GCA_013399225.1 Rhipidura dahli
AGCCCCGCGTACCTGCCCGGCCGCCCGGGAGCGGCCGTGCCGAGCGCCGGGGGCGGTCACGGGGAGTCGGGCCGATGGGAGGCCAGTAGGACGCGGGGAGCGGGCGGAGAGACTGCGCCCTCACCTCCAGGCACATCGCTTTAATAGCTCCGGGGCTCATCACTAGCTAGGAAGGGAGAAACTGGCACCAAACCCAACCCATTCCTGCCATAAATTAGAAACTTGGGTTCTCCCCACGCACCAGCGCAGGTTTTGGTCAGAAATGCATTTTCGGTTTGTTCCATTATTTTAGGATGCGCTCCCCAAGAAAGGGATGAATCTCGTTTATACCAGTATGTTGCAAGCCATGCTTTACTGTCCCTTGCCCAACCGTGGTTACACAGGACACATCCACTGTGGGAAACCCTGATAGCTGTAACCTAGAGCGGCAGGGCAAGAGCTGCACTTAGGCTATCCACTGCCACTGCTTTAAAGCCACCCCTCTTATCTGTACTGCTCTGCCTAAGGGTCGGCAGATAGCTCCAGTAACACCATACCTATGCATTCTTCAAGAAAATTTCAGTGGCATAACTTGTTTCAGAAAAAAAAAAAAAACCAAACAACTTGTCTAATTTAACTTTGTTGTTTAGGTATATCTAATGCAGATTTTGTGTCTCCACAATAATTACTGCACATATAATGTAACAAATGTAAACAATGTATTCGTATCACATATAGTTGAAATAAAGTATGTGAAAACAGAAGAGCCAGCCTACTAATTCAAAGCAACCATCCCTGGGCTGCTATCTCCTGTCTGACAATGGCCAATAGTAGAGATATAGGTAAGAGTTATAAAAACATATAAACCACCATGGAGTGGCCTTTTCTTTCTGTTTTCAGCTCCTGAAGTGCAGAGGAAAAGCTCTCAGGTGAAAACTGTGTTCACTGCAACACTAACAGCCACAAATGTACCACCTCTCTATGAATTTGTCAAATAGCTTTTTTATCTGTTGGTATGCCTGGCCTCCAGGAGTGGTGGGAATTTGGACAAAGGCTAGACAGGAACTTTTCCTTACTAGTTTTTAATCCAGGGTTTAATAATTTTACAGGGTACTTGAATTTTTGTCATCTAAGAAATAGTGAATGATCATGTCCTATTTGTTTTCACCATAACAATTTATAGACCTTTCTCATATAATTTCAGAACCAGCCTTTTTCCTGAAAGGAAAAAAAATGGAGCTTTGATCTATTACTTGTTTTCAGACCCCTTTGAGCTGGCATTGCTCAAAGCAGCAGTCCCTCCAGTCCCTGTTGCTTTTTCCTGTTCTTTGGCCACATCCATTTCTTGTGCTAGCATGCCGCAAACTCAATCAGAATAATCCAACAAAAATGATTAATTTTGTTTCAGATCAGTTCCCCCACTGAGTTGCTGAACAGCTGCACAAACACCAAAAGGGAGAGGCTTTCAGGGGTGACAGCGAGTAGCTGCAGGCAAAGGAGCTTGGGCCTAATTTCATCAGCAGAGCTGGCCAAAATGATTTGTGAAGCTAGAGCTGAAGGCAGAGGTTTCCTAGGACTGACTGCCACTTTCCTCCCTCTGTCATGTGTCCCCCTGCCCACGTCCACAGATGTGTCTGTGCCATTTCAGCTCAGTCACCTGTCAGGAAACTCTTCCCTTTTTTTACTCTGTGTGTTTGTGTGTTTTCTACCAGGTTACTGTGCTGAACCAACCCAGTGAAAACACAAAGAAGTATAGACTGGGATTGCAGCAGTAAATCCATAGTCTGCTCTGGGATTGCAGCCTGAGCCCCTCCAACAGAAACCATTCCCCATCTTTTCATCCTGCCCTGTATATTTTCTATTTATACTTCTTTTCAGACAATGTGGATAAAACTACATGTGATATTCAAGATATGATTTTATGGCAACAGTGTCCTGCTTCTTTCTTACTTCTGTTTTCTTCTTACTATTTTCAAACATTGCATTGGTCACTGCCTGACCTGTTCTTTTCAAAGAGCCACAAACAAGAGGTCTGAGACCTCTTTCCTGAGGGGAGTTGCTCTTTCACCAGTGAATACAGAAGGTGAGGGTTGTCTTTCATGGGTGTGTCACTTTGTGTGTCTGTATATTAAATTTCACTTGTCATTTATCACCCTGTCACGTTAAGAGTGTTATCAAGTAATACAGCCAAGCTAACTGAACAGCTTCTTGCTACCAAAACTGACTGTCCCACTCTGCCTTCCCTCTATGCTTGCACCTTATCCCTGGATGCTTTGTATGCTTTTGTCATTGATGTGACCTCTTGGCAAGTCAATTCAACTCACTAAGCGAAGATAATTTTATTTTTTCTAAAACTGTTCTGATATTCTTGATTACAGTTTAAGATTTGTCTGTTCAGATGAATTTTGTATTATCTGCCAACTGACCTCATGGCATTAAACTTCTCCATAAAATTTCTGAAGATGCTGAACAGAAGAGATTTTTGTGGGTTCTGGAAACTGCATTATATTGTGTAATCTAATGATGAGTTTTCTTTCTTTCAGATGGTTTTTTATCCTTTTCTGTTTATCCCATATGATTACACTTTGAGAGCATATGGTAAAAGACCATCTCAAAAGTTTTTTTACAATTCAAGTGTCTAATATTATCAGAACCATCTTTATCTAAATAAATATCACCCCTTGAATCTCAAATGTATTTGCAAAACAAGACATCCTTCTTGGTATGCAATGCTGATTCTTCTCCAACATATCATTCAGTTTACCAGTTCTATTCTTTATTATATTTTCCAGTAAGTTGCTTGGCACAGACATCAAACACTGATTTTGGTGAGCTCAGACATCTTTTCAATAGTTGTATTTTCCACCTTCCATTCTTCTGGCATGGTAGCATTTAAGGCAGATTTAAGCAATGAGTTTCATAAAGCAACTTTAATTTTCTTCAGAATTCGTGGATTTATTTTTTATTTCTATTATCTGGTCTCAGCTGTCCCAGTGATGTCTTAGGGAATGTGAAAAACAGGATAGAAAAATAATGCTGAAAATATTAAAACAATGTTATATGAACTGCTTGTACTCTCAGTATGCCCCATTTTAGATTCTCTTTTGATTTTAGAGTAATCTCAACAGAGAGGTTTCCAAATATAAATCTGAAGGAATAGTTTCCATTGGTTTTTAGACACCAACCAGAAATACATGCCAAATTTAACAAGTTTCGAGAGAAGTGACTAAAAATACAACTAGAAGGTGTTCGTTAAGGACCAAAAATCTAAAAGTGATTCATCAGTTTACCAAACTTGAGACACTTACTCAAAATTCTGATGAATGTCCATTGGTTTTTCCTCCATAATTAATCCCAAAACAAAACCAAGGTAGCATTTGCCTTTCAGAGCAAATCAGTGCATAGTGTGGAGCCAAGCTGCAGAGGTGCAGTGGAAGATGGTTTAACTGAGCAAAGTTCCTTTAGGTTCCTACAGCTAATTACATTTGTAGGCTTCTACAGTTGTAGAAGGAAATGAAAATACCCTGAAAAGAGTATATAGGCCTCACAACTTTGGAGCTGAAGAAGCAGGGCTATGGAGCAGGTGAAGGGTCTGGAGCACAAGTCTTATGAGGAGTAACTGAGGAGGCTAGGGTTATTTAACCTGGAGTAAAAGAGGCTCAGAAGGGACCTACAACCACAACCACCTGAAAGGAGGTTGTAGTGAGGTGAAGGTCAGTATCTTCTCCCAGCTAATAAGAGACAGGACAAGAGGAAATAGCCTCAAGCTGTGCCAGGGAAAGTTTAGATTGGATATTGGGAGAAGTTTCTTCACTGTAAGAATGGAAGTGCTTGTTCCAAGCACTGGAACAAGCTGCCCAGGGAAGTAGTAGAATCATCATCCCTGAAAGTGCTCAGAAAATGTGTGGATGTGGCACTTGGGGATGTGGTTTAGTGATGGACCTGGAAGTGCTGGGTTACCAGTTGGATTTGATGATTTTAGATTATTACATTATTGTTTAGATCCCCAACCTAAACAATTCTATGATTCTATATATGCAGTTTAGAGAAGAGGAAGGGGTTCCCAAGCCTGCCCTTCCTTCCTTCTATCAATCCTCCAGCCAGGGACGCTACAGAGTGCATGGTTCTTGACTTCTGAAGGACTATCTCTTTTGTGTAAATTACTTGTTTGACCACAAGGAAAAATTGTTTAAACATATCCTATGAGTTGTCCCGCACTGCCAAAGTATCTCAGATTTTAGAACAAGTGACTGTTTCACATGCCCATTCCACATTCATTTCTTGTTATTTTGCCTTCAAAAATGCTCTTAAGGTGTCATTCCTATTTTGTCTTGTATTCTATGGGTAGGGAGGAGTAGAAGGATATGAGATTACATCAGAATGTTTAAGAAATGAAATGATTATGGAAGGCAGCATACTTAACCAAAAAATCCCTCAGAGAGTAAGCGAGCTGATTCCATGATCCTTGACCTTGGCTGACCATATGCCAAATATACTCAGCACATTAAGATCTGGAACTTGCTGCTTAGTTGTGAACTCTAATTCACGGGCTGATGCCAGGAAATAAACCGGATGTTGCAAGGACAAGGAAGTTCTGAACTTTCATCTTGTTCTCCCCATGCCAGTGTTGGCTCCAGGTGAATGAGATTTCCTTTCATTAGAGGCTAAAATGGGACTGAAATGGGACTAAAATGGCTTTAGGCACTAGCAAAACTGCTTTTCTGGGCAGAGGCACTCCCTCTGCAGCAAGCAAGACAACGAGGAAACTCCTGGGCAGAATGTGCCACTGCCATCCACGAGTGAACTCTCAGGCCAAATGGCACTGAGCAAAAGTATCAGGCCTCCTGCCACAGCCTACAGGACATCATGGCTCCTGGTTTATTATATACCTCTGCAGGACATCAAAGGGTTGAGATGGGGATGCAGGACCAGAGGGTTTGTTTTCTGTGCAGTCTGAGTCGTCACTAAGCACCTGGAGGCAGGGAGCCCAGTGGGGCTGTGGTATTTGTCATGATAAGATGCTGTGGAGAAGGAGGAGAAACTAGAAGAGGATCTTCCATAACTCTGCTTTTTACTTCTTACCCGCTTTGAAAAGAATAGCTTTGCTTGTCTCCATTTTTAAAACAACCTCTGGATCTCTGAGATCCAAGCATTAGATTGTGGAGTTAACTGCATTGTTGAGGAAGCCCAGTTCCTTTTATCTCGCTCCTGCCTTTACACATCTGTTATCCAGTTGAGGATATTAATTAAGTTGTAATATATGTCTTGCTTGAGGATAAAGCACCCATTGTACCACCACTAAATGCTTCTCTAGTAACTCCTTATGTTGCCATTTGGCATAAGAATTTTGTAGAGGTTGAAAGATATCTTGGTTTTCACTACATGTGACAAGGCAAAGAAGGGAGGTCGTAAACTGGAACTACTGTGGGCAGACTGATCATAAATAACTCTAGGATGCCCCTGACAGGTAATTTACATCAAAAAAGCAGAACCCAAAATATCTTACTGTCTTCACACACACACAAATCTTGACTGTAAGGAAAAATCACAGAAAAATTCCTTACAGAAACAGCATTGGTTTGAAGAGCTGAGGATTTGTAATTCTGCTTCACCCAAAGATGAAGAAGATCCCATAGCAGCGTGTGTACCTTGCCCAGGTGGACCTCAGTTAATTAGACAAACATGGGTTCCCACACCAAAAATTTAATATTTCTTTTTGTCATCAGCAGGAATTGAACCCAGACTGCAAGACAGGAGCTTTTCATGGTACCAATGCAATCCCTGCTGTTTGGGAAACCCATTTGGTAGATCCATCTGGACCTTCTCCTAATGTGCCACTGCCACAGATGAGCTGGGGCTTTTTTGCACAGCCTGCACTCTCCTTTTTAAAAAGAACAGGATTATGAACACGTCAGCTTCATTTAATGTCTGGGTGTAAAGTGAATCAAAATAAATTAAAATTGCAATTTATTTATGTATTGCAATGTATTTGTGTTGATGAGAAGGGAAATTTGGAAGGCAACAAAAATAGGATATGAGCCTTCCAAGAACATTTCCAGGCTCTCAGCGTAATTCTGGATAGACATGCAGCTCCACTGAAAGATGTTACCAATGCATATGTGAAACCTTATTCAAAGACACAGATTGATGTAGAATGAAAATGGTGATGAAAAAGGATGTCAGAAGGATTGAGAAACTGCAACTAAAAATAATTAGAAACCATGCTTAGAATCAGGCTATTTTCAGGTTCCTGGATAAATTTGAAAAACTGCTTTCTCTTCTTCCAAGTATAAATCTTTCACGGAGCCACACAAACATGTGCCTTTATTTAGATCAGGCCAATATTTCTTTGGGAGAATGTGAAATTTCATCCAGAGGTCTTTAATAATGTTAATGGCATAAAATTTCTCTTCTCTGGTGTGTTCAAATTAAACTTTTTCTAAGAAAAACAATCATAGAAAAGGCACCCTTATGCTGCACAACTCTTTTGAGTGATTACCATATATTAACTCAAGAAGAAACTGGTTAACTTTCAAAATATGCCTAATTTTAGTGATGATGAAATGGATGAGAAGAATAAGTAAATATAGATTAGAGAGAGAAACAAAGACTTGGATTTAAAAAATGGAGCTGAATGCATGGATAGAAATGCAGAAGAAAGATTGTTCATCTTTCACACATGTCATTTAGTCAAAAGGAAATTTCATAAAAGACTCCCTAATTAATCCTCTTTTCAATAAGGGATCCAAACCCTTTTTTCTGACATTGATGCATTATGCTGGAGGGAGAAGGAGAAAAGCCTGCTTTCCTACAGGTGCTAGTCATGCCAATGTCCATATGCTGAACTGAATGACCAGAGGAATAAACTTTGCAAGGGACCAACTTCTCTTTGGCGCCATCAGGTTTCCTTCTGGATGCTCCACAGCTGAGACAACTGAATCTTGCTTTGAAGCATTGAACCAACATGGACGTTTATAGGTTTTTTTCTGTCTTCTCTGATGTTCTCAACCCAGTGGAAGTGTGCTGAGTTAAAACAAGGGGCACCCTGGTGATGAAGAAGTTATCGTGACTTGCGTGATTGTTGGGAAAGAGTTGAGAGAAAACACAGTGTCAGCAGATGGAGCCCAGTTCTGAGCTGTAGTGAGGACAAGAGTTCAACAAGCCTGAATCCCAAAACCAGACTCTGAGTAGAAATGAACTTTTGAGTGATGTAAGGTGTTTCATAAACACTGCTGATGGGTGGGATTTGTGTTTTATTAGGCCATTGGTATATCACTGAGGTCATCATGGCTGCCATTCCTATGCATTCCACATGTGCTTGTTTCCTAGGGGATTTTCAGTTGTTTGAATAAAGCCTAAAATAAATTTAAATAAATTTAAGGATGACATGTGGAGGAAAAGAATATTGCAGCAAAACAGTAAGAACAAATATAAGCCCATACAATGCATTCTACCCTACAAAACCTCACCAGGGATAATATAAACACCAAGATGGCAAGTAGAGTTGCTGAGATATTACATGAGTTGGAGCTGTATCTGCAAGGCAGGAGGGAGAGTACTGATACCCATTGCTGCCTTTGGAAAGGGCTTCTTGGCAGAAGAGCATGATGTATTCTTTATTGTTCTCATTAACTCAAAGCAATAAACCCCATAACTTAAAAAATTAGTTGTGTGTTGAAAAAACAATTGGCTTATTGGAAGTCAGTGGCTAAACTCCCAGCTGTGTAACACATTGTAATGGGACACTGAGAGACAAAAACAGAGTTCTAATGAGATGTAGCTCTTGCCAGTGCTTTGAGCTCTTAAGAGGCAACTCTGCTCTGAAGCAGCCTCCATGCACCAGTCTGGGTTTGGAAAAAGGGAGAAGAGCTGTCACTGCAGAGCAGCTCTCAAATCCTGGTCCCTGGGGCAAGCTGCTGATGGTTGGGAAGAGTTGCCTGGTAACAAGGAGCTGCCTCCTTCTCATTTCCAGCTGTTAAACTGCATTGGAAGGAGCTGAATAATACCAGAATAGAAATCTAGCTTATAATTTGTGGTTTAATGCAACAAAATAGGAGTCATTTTATGGCATCTCTAAATTGTTTAGGACACGAGTCTTTGCAGCAGAGTTCTAGCAGGTCCATGTTGAAAAATGAAAACAGGGCTTTATGTAATCTTTTACTGATCAGCTTCTTGTTCCAACAAGAATTGTCAGTGGAGTGCTGTAACCTCTGGTGTGTGTAAAAGATGAGGAGAAGCAGAGGGGATTTTAACAGAGCAGGACAAGAAATAGACATAACCAAGAAAACAAAAAGTCATTTTTTGGAAAGTGTATGCAAATATATGTGTTAAAATATCTACATTTATGTTTAGTTTTTGAATGGAAAATACAATATCTGATGTGCTGATTTCTCCATCCAAATGCAAATGTGTACATTTATCTATTGTTAATTATAATAAAAATAATAATAATAGGAAATGTCTGAGTTTAAGTCTATAACAGGTGCTCTGCTTTCTTTTCTGGAAGGGAAATTCTAGCTCTCCAGTTTGAGAGGGATTGAGAGTTGAATGAGGCCTGTTGACTTCTTTGTGGGAGAGAAAGTAAAATGAAAGTGTGGGTCAGGCCAGAGCCAAGGGTTACTGTCATCACTGAGGGAAGGAGTTTCCAGGTATGTTGTTGGGCAACCTGTGCTGACTGCCATGAAGTTTCCATCTTCAAAAGCTGAAGGAAAGGAGAATGCCAGCAAAAACCCAAGCAAACAAAAAGGAGGTGTGAGCCATCCTCTGAAGTCCTGGGAACCGGAGGTGGCATTGATGTGAGCTTCAGCAGGTAAGGCAGTCATGGGGCCTGCTTATGCTCTTTCGAAGGGTTCTAAACAACAGAAAGGAAAGATCAACTCTGATTTAAATTCAGAAATTCATTGTTCAGTATGCTGCTTTTGGCTGGGATAGAGTTAATTTTCTTTACAGTTGCCAGTGTGGGGCTATGACTAAAACAGGGTTGATAACTAAGGATGCTTTAGCTGTTGCTGAGCAGGGTTTGCACAGCATCAACGCCTCTTGTGCATCTCACCCCATCCCACCCACCAGTGCAGGGGCTGGGGGTGCACAAGGAGTTGGGAAGGGACACAGTCAGGACAGCTGACCCCAATTGGCCAGAGGGAGTATCCCACACTATATGGTGTTCATGACTAGCATGTAAAGCTGGGGCAAGGAGAAGGAAAGGGGGGAGTGCTTTGAGTGATGGTGTTTATCTTCTCCAGCCACAATTACACATGATGTTGCTCAGCTCTCCTGGGTTGACTGGATACCTGCCTGCCCATGGGAAGTGGGGGATGAATTCCCTGTTCTGCTTTGCTGGTGTGTGAGGCTTTTGCTTTGCCTGTTAAACTGTCTTTATCCCAACCCACGAGTTTCTCACTTTCACCCTTCTGGCTCTCTCCCCTCTCCCACTGGGGAAGAGTGAGTGAGCAGCTGTGTGGGGCTGGAGTTCAACCATGACATTCAGCAACATGTTATTTTAACCAGGAAAATTAGGGAGGGAGAGGGATATCTAGGTGAAATATGACTTCCCTTTTCAATTACAGATTGCTCTGAAAGATCTAGTAATGTCACAATACATTGCTGTTGAGAGCAGGTTTTGAGCTGTGTTGTGCTAATTTTAGCAAATACCAAAACCTTCTAACATTGGTACTTAGAATGGGCAAGAAACATGCCAAGAAAACATTTCATTCATGCGCCATCTGATCTTCTGGTAAATGTACCAATGTTCTCTTCTCTGCAAGAGATCTTTTGTGTTTCAGGAAGATAGTGCTACAGTGAAAACCAAAAACAGGAGGCACACAAAAGTCAAACCAGTCTGTACCCCCATCCATAGATGCATACAAATATGCACATATATGTCTCTCCACATCCATGTCTGCTGGTACATCCCAGCATCCCACAAACACGAATCAGTTAAGCTTCTTACAACAGTCCTCTGAGACAGGAAGGTATTATTCCTGTTTACAGATTAGAAAGCTGGAGTCTCAGGGAAGTTCAAAGCTAAAACCCAGGAAGAGCTGGAACTGACTTTATTTTTTAAAGTCTGAGGTGGGGATTTATATCTAAGATTTATGGTACCATCTTTTCTTTTAGTTGTTTGACTTAATTTCAACATTTCTTTGGCAAAGAGAGAAAAATCATGGAATAGAACAGTGTTCAAATGAAAGGAGAAAATTATTGTTTCCTTTTAAGTTGAGACAGAGAAAATCTTTCCTTCATCTTAGCTTGTATCAGAGCTGTAATTTGAAAATGAAGTGCTGATTCTTCAAAAAGAAATTTAGTTTTGCTATTATTGATGTGAGCTGGGTCTGCAAGCTCTACCACAGGAAGAGATGAATAAGAGGTTGAGAAAACCTGAATGAATTACACCCAGACCAAATAATTAAAGCCTTTCTTGGATCTTAAGGACTGGAACCAGACAAACAGTGGTCCAAAAGACCCAGCCCAGCACCACTGCATTTTGGTGCAGGCAGTCCTGTGCATAATAAAAACACAGCAGCACCTCCCTTTTAGTGGAATAAATGGGACAAAGCAGGTGTGGAAGGGCAGAAACCCCTTTTACAGGCTGGTATAAGGGGCAAACAAATCCACCCCCAGTGCAGGACACAGGCTGGGTCTTTCTTCAGCCTGTGGTGCCGACTCCTTGTTCCTGAGGAGCACATCCTCACTTCCTATAAACACTGCTGTGAAGCAGTGGAGATGCTGGAGGGACCTGTGATACTGTGGTGCTTGGAGAGCACACTCAGTAGGGAATATGGTGTCTCCTACATCAGCCTCTTTCAGAATTTTAATGATTATTTATACATTATATTGTATACAATATAAAATTACTATATATTGCATACAAGACCCATCCTAACACTGGATAGTGGCCTCTGCTGCAGATCCTTCACCCAGTTTACTCAGAAATTACTTGTATTGGCTCTCTTCAAAGGCAACCTGGTCACCAACTGGTTGCTCTTTGTCTATAATTATGTAGCTTTCATCTATGGTTTGGCACCAGCTGCACCAGGAAAAGGCATGTAATTGCAGTTTGCTTCTAAGTTATTTGACCAGAAGTTCAAATTCTAAGTCTCAGAAATTACACATTGGTTGCAACAAAGAAAAAAAAAAATCAAGTTTTCTGTTAAGAAACTGGTATTAACCAAAATACTCCTAACTCAAACTATATTAAGAAAAACACCTTAATATCTGAAAAAAAAAACCTAAACCAAAACAAAATGGACAGAAACTTCAATTGTTATCTGGCTATAAAATTAAGTTCAGCTGTTTTTTTACTAGAGCTTCTCAGTTCTTATTTTTATTGTGTGCATTGTTTATACATTGTGCTCTAGAAATATTTTATTGCATAAATGTTTGGCTTATGGGAGGGAGGAAAGGGTGGGAAAAATCCCCAACAAATAATCCAGTGCATTGAAGGCTTTCAGTCTGTACATATGCTGCAAAGAAGATTCCAACAGTGTGGCTTGCTATATGCCAGGTGCATTTGCTGCCTGGAATTGAAGCTCAGCTTTCCCTGGCACTTGCAACTGTTGAAACTAGAAATCTTCACTATGTCCATCACTTGTGCAGACACCAGCTCTTAGGGCAACTGTAGGAAATGCACAGGAGCACTCATTTTGGGGGTGAAGCTCCCTAAATCTCACATGCAGTACCCTGAAGCAGGAGACTTGCTGTATGTGGGCTGAATGAGTTACAGACCATGAGCAGAGGAGCTGTTCAGTGTGGTGGGGTTTGCAGCAATGCCAGCCAGCACTTTTCAAGGCATTTGGTGGGATGTGGAGGGGAAAGATGCTGTACCTGCTGCACTGCTGTTGCCCTGTGTCTCCCATGGGTTGTGCCACACTCTAACCTTCAGGAAGAAAAGGGCACATGAGGCCAAAACTTTTTGTTAGGTGTCAAACAGAAAGGTAAAACCCTGTGGCAATGCCACTGGTGTGACTCCAGCACATCTGTTAACCCATAACACAGGAGTTCATGTGTGGCTTTATGTGCACACATCCCACATAGCTACAGAGACACATTGCCCTCAGCAGGGCTTCAGGTGTCTCAACTCAAAGCTGTGGCTGCATCCAGGGTGCCATGCAAGGAGCAATAAAATCTGGGTCCAGAACCACCCCAAGCACCAGCACACACTTACCTGGGGGGCAGATGCATGGAACCTCCAGCAGCCCTCTCCATCCTTCTCTCCAGAGTGACCCTGTTGCCTGAAACCCATTAATGGGAGCCACAGAGGAGCTGCAGCACAAGCTGTACTCATGTGGTGATCCCTGAATACCAATCTCATCTCTCCCTCTCTTGCTGCACCAGGGGTGCAGTGTCCCCATACCACTCCCTGTGGGTGAATGGAGGGGCTCCTCTGATGCTCACTCAGCTCCTCCTGCTGTGCCTGGGAATGCTGTCTCCATCTGGAAATGGCTCCCTAAAAGTGCACTGCCTTCTTCCTTCCCTGTGTTCGACTTTTACTATGCATCCCTATAGCACTCTGGAGCTTCCGATGGGGGCCAAAAAGCAGGTTGCTTTTTTTTTCTGTAAAGGCAGAATACTGGTGCAGATGACATTCACTGTGGGTTTTGATGTGTGTGGCTTGATGCTTATCAACTCAATTATACTGCAGGGAAAGAAATGGCAGGATTGTTCTCCTAGTCCTGCATGGAGGTTAACAAGAAAAACCATGGAACGCTTTGTGTTACAATGAAGCATAACTGAGGCTTTCAGAAGTAAAGTGGGTTCTCTGGCTAAATTAAAGGAAGTGGAGAATTGCCAAGGAAAACATTTTTGTCCAGTTTAGCTTATCTGATGTTGCTAGCATGTAGTGATACATTATCATAGAGAGTTATTTCCTCTGTTAAACATAGAAGCAAGCACAAGTATGGATAAACAATGCATGCAACCAAACCCCAAGTGTTTAATTATTTTAGCTTACCATGGCAGGAAGCAGGGGTGGGGGGGAAGGAGATAAAATTAGGCATTCCTCAAAGAGCCCAGCTACTGCTTTCTATGTTGGAACTGTCTCCATCAGAGAAGGAAGCCTGAAGCACAGAGCAAGTGGCTGTCCAGCAGCCAAAGGCTCTTGCAGAGCCCTGGTCTGGTGCAGAAGAGGGAACCCACCGAGTAAGGTTGGGGGGTGTGACTCAGGGTGATCCAGACCTCATGTCCTGGGAAGTGCACAGGAGGAATCAAACATCTTACCTGCCTTTAGATGTGTCTGGAGCAGATGTTTGTGTCTGATCCACTCCCTCTTCATGGCAAGCAGAGGGATTCAGATACCAGTAAGGGCATGGGTCATCTAACACTTACTTCATGTGTCTGATTTAGGATTCAATGATTCACACCCTGAATACATTACATTGGTTACAAAGAGACTGTTCCATAGTAAATGTCTGTGTTATAAATATGGATATTTTACTGAAAGAGCCCATAGGCTACCACAACATTTCCTTGTGGCAGTTGCCCTCAGCCATCATCGTTGACCACTGGGATCCGTGTGGCTTTGCCCACCCAACTGGCAAAGGGAAGGACAGGAAACCAGAAGCCTTCCTTCCTATGAAAAAGATCCTAACCCTTCAAAGCAAATGGGTAAATTTTCATTGCAACAAGGAGTGATTAGCAAGGATTGTCTACCCAGATAATGCAGTTTCACAGGTACTTTTCCCTTTATCCTTGAATCGAATAGTTGGACTATTTAGATAATTCCAGTGCATCCCAGACCAGAAGTCTCTGAGCAAATCAGAACCTATAGAAAAATTTCAAAGAGAAAGTATATGGTACGGTAAATGTTGCTAATTACAACTATAAACCAGTCCTTAGTACAGCAGTTTTGCTGCAGAGGTGTTTGTTAGGATAAATTTTTATGCTGCCAAGGTAACATACAGAGGACCACAGGGATTTTCCATGATGAAGGACTAGAATATGTTTGTGTGGCTGAGACAGGGGTTTTGTGTGGTAGCACCCCATGACCTCCATACCTGGAAGACGAGAAGCAGAAACTTTAGCTGAATGTCTAGAACAAGTTCTGGGTTGTGAAATCTCTGTGTGAGGGAGCAATGGCAGCTCCACCGACCTTCAGGTCTGGCTCAGGTAAGGCTGTGTCAGCACTCTGCCTCCCCTCCCATTGCCTGGAGGGCAAACCATGAACAGGGACATAATTTCCTCACTGATAATCTGCAGGCCACTGGATCCTTTTTGCACTTTAAAATGACTTTGATGTGTTAAAATCCAGCTTCTGCCTATATCTTTTCAGTTAAATTGTGCAGGGTGAGACACAGCCTCTTCCAAACCATATCCTGATTCATAAACTAGGACATTCACTGGCACAGTAGCAAAAAATGCATTTGGTAACCCTTATGTGCAACAAACAGGTGTTGATGGCAAAAACATGTTCTGCAGAAGGTCCCAAGTAACCTCCAGGCTGAACAGAGAGCTGTAGAGTTGTCTCATTCCCTGCCAGTTATCCTTGGATGTCATCCAAAATTACCTGTGGCTTCTTGAGTTTAGTTCAGTTGGAGCTGAGAATCAGCAAGAGAAGTGTATGTAAGCATCTATACAAGTAGAAGCAAAAAAAGGTGACATATTGAAGACTGTATCTTGGTAGTCTACATGTAAGTCATGGGGAACACCATAGGTAATGTACATATTTAGCATGTATACCTGGCCATTTGAGAGCCACAGTTTAAATTCATTATGCTGAAAGTGTGGATTCAGAATGATATCAATCAACACTGAGTCACTGTCAGAAGCAGGTGCTTTGGATTTCATTACATTGTCACACAGAGGTGAGGAGCAGTATCTTATGGGGCTTTCTGTACTAGATCCAGTCCAGACAAGCTATCAAGTGTGCATTACTTCAGGCATGTAGAAATTAATTTGTACATCTTGATTTGAGGCAGGCTACTTATGTTCTTTTGGGGTGTGGAGCTGTAGATCTAGATTAATGAGTAGGATGGAGATCCCAAACAAGAATTGAGAAGATCGATGCCTTTGCAAAATTAAACCTTTCAGTCAAGTCCTGGATATTTTCCTGCAGATAATACTCAAACCTAAAAATTAAAAAGAAAGAAACCAGGAAAATCTTGAATCTAGATGCAGTCTAATGAAATCTGAATCTGCAACAAATATTCTTATTTCATAAGAATGAAATAAGATAGTGAGAGTATGGTAAAATCAGCAGAAAGTACCTCTAATCTTAAATTTCTTAAAACTCATTAAAAAATGTATGACTCAGGGACATAAAAGCCTAGTCTAAGCAGTCTCTTGTTCTCTTTCTTTAATGAATTTCCAGACTTTAAGCTAGAATAAACCCTTGCAGTATAAAAGGCTCCAAACCTCACAGGAATTGCTAGAGGTTTGCAATAGACTGTGGTGGGACTCATCTGGATAGGACAAAGTAGGATAAACAGTACATGGACATTTTTCCTAGTTTGCTTGTAGGCATGTCCATGTACCATCTAAAACTGAGTCTTGAGCACCAACTTGTTCACCACCCACTGTGAACACCAACAGTTCTGTGGATGTGAGCAGGACAGAGATAGAACTAAGTCCAACAAGCCCAGAGAGAAGCTCTTCACCATTTCTGTGGAGGTGGAGCAGTTGCTCATCCCCACATACCACACTCCACCTGCCAGTGTCACTTCAGTTCATCACATCAGCACGGAGCTCAGGTGAAGCTGGGAGAGGGGCATGGAGTATCCTCTGCGTTAAATGTATTTGGATGCTGCACAGTCAGCTTCAATTGGGTTATTTTATGGATCCAGCTGTAATATCTGCAGGAATTCTCAGGACCAGGCCAGCTGGGCTTGCTTGGCCAGCACTGCTGTGCCAGCAGTTCGACTGCTTTCACCCATTGCCCTGAGAGGGACACCGGCAGTGGTAGCAGAAAGCCGAAACTGGGTCAGTCTTTGCTTTGTTTCTTCATCTGTGGGAAGTGTACAGGGGACTGAGATTGGAATCAAAAGGTCTGCAGTGAGGAAAATAAAAAAGCCTAAGGGATGCCAAGTAGTTTGAAAGACTTCAGATTTGTTTACATCCACTCATTTCTCCTTATTCTCTGCTACTTTTCGAGTGCTGTAGCACAGAAACATCTTAAAGTGGAAAGAGGCCAATCATGGAAACATACACACTGAACAAAGTTCAGGCATCAAATAAAGGTCTTCCTACCACAAGCAATAGTAGCATGCTCAGGGTTGATTTCATGTGTGGGATTCAAACTTATGCAGCCTGTTTTGAGTCAAAGAACCTTTTGGCTCCCTGCAATTAAAAATGGAACTGATTGAATTTCTCATCAGCCTTGTTTATATTTACACATTCTTGTCTGGTTAAGACCTGGGAGTTCTGTGGGTCGTTTGTGTTTTGTCTCTGTGACTGTGGCAGATTTAAAAAAACAACCTGAAATGTCAACGATATCAAGAGGAGACAACAGTGACTGTCTGAGATTACTCTAAGCACTTTATTTCCTACAAAGGAAGAATAAAAAATTCATATCTGCTTTTATACATAGGATAATTTATGAAGCCTTTCAGGAATTCTGTACTGCTTGGACAATTTTCATTGTCATTGGGGGAAACAACAAAGTTTGGTACATTGCTGAGAAATATTTGTGTCTTTAGCATCTCCTGAAGACTCATCTGCAGTTTTATTGTGCACCACAGTGCTCCATTCTGCAGGTCACTTCAAGCCTAGCTCTGATTTTAATGGGACAAATGACAGTTCTAAATACTCCCTTTGGTAGCAAGTGAATACAGCCCATTCATTTCAGTTAACAAAAGTTCAGTAAATGTAACATTTTCCTTCTGAAAAATAAATGGAAATATCTTTTTAAATGAGCCTAAAATAGATATTTACATAATGAAAAAGACCATTCCTTATGTTCTTCCAATTTGTGTTCATTTTGGCTCCTTCAACAGCAGCTATTGGTGATGAAGTAGTTGAAAAAGAGCATAATTGAAACAGAGTTAAGTCACGTAATACCATGACCTATATATTCCTATTAGGTGCCTTGCTGCACTTGCATGGTTCCAAGTTGAAAAGAATGTGTGTTTCTCTGGGAACATATAGCTTGGAAAAAGCATATAGCTGATAATAATAAAAGAGCATGTGACTGAACATGGAAAGACACATCTGTGAGTAACTGCTGCTACACTTTTTCTCAAAATCCATCAGTTTATCATAAATTTTCATGTCTGGGCAAGGATATTAGGAGATATTGAGTGATGTGGTAGTTATTGGAATCATTACAAAACCAACAAACCTGAGGAGAAAGCCAGTTTTACAGCATTCTATTTACTATACAGGACAAGCAATAGAATACACTGCTAAAATTTTGAGACTTTACAGTTACAGTGAGTAAGCATTTGGTAAGAAAAGCCCAGTTTTGCAGCAGGTTTCAATTACATCCACAGTGGATTTCAGGGCAGTTACATCAGCTCCTATATGCTGGGTAAATCAAGAGGCTGATTAGCATGGATGAATTGTGCAAATAGGTATCTTGTAATTCTTCTCTCAGTTATTTCACCTCCATTTTCTTCTGTGAACACACAGATTTCTCAGGAAGCACTCAGAGTTTTCAAAATAGCCCTGTAATCAACTGTAGGCAGGTTTTGCCTGTTCAGTGATCAGGCTGCTGATGAAATTACCTTCCCTGAGAACCTAGGAGTCTGCGATCGTGTTGGCTGTCTATTTAGATTGTCTGTTCAGAGTTATGTTAAATTCTTGCCTTACACAGGCACAATTTCTGTTGCACTATTCAACAGAAAAAAGTAAATGCTAGCAACACTAACATTTTCCCAGTTCAATCACTAAGAAGCAGACTGCAGTGTTTGGGAAGTATGTTTTAAATGGGTGGACAGGGAGACTTCACAAAAGATTAAATTGTATGTTATTTGATGTTATTTTAAAAGCTAACTGAGAATTGGAAAAAAAACCTATAGGATAAATATGGCCTCTATGAGCTTTTTAAAACCCCAGTACAGAGTCCTGCAGTTCTTTAGGATTACAATTATAAAATCAGCAGGCCAAATACCATGATCAATTGTGTAGACAATAATAATAATAATCCTCTCACCTTTCCATGCCTCCTCTGTTTCAATAGCCACTCCTGAAAAACCTTGACAGCAACTGCCAACAAGCAGAGAAGCAAGGAATCCCCTGTGACGGTCTGAAGGTCCCAGTGATCTATTTCATCCTGCTGTCTGACTCAGGAGAGCAAGCTTCCTCTGAGGCAAGAGGCAGGCGAGGAGGCAGCGTAGCTCCAAACTGGTGTGCAGCTGGTAGGAAGAGCTGAACGCAGAGCAGGAGATGTTTTAGGCAGATCTGGGGGGACTGGTGTGTGTGTGTGGCTGAGGTGGAGGGTGCCTGAGGAGATGGTGAGGTTGTCAAGCTGTCCAAGCTGGGAATTGTTGTTGACTTCACCAGTGCTAGCAGGTGCAGCATTGCAGGCTCCTGTGGGGGTGGGAGCCATAGAATGCCTGCCAGGAGAAGGTGCAGCAGCCATAGGAAGACTCTTTGGCTGTACCCCCTTTTCCTTGTCTTTGCTATCAGCAAACCTGGAGGTGAGGAGAAGACTGCAAGAGCTGCAGCCAAAGGATGCAGCTGAGGTGGAGGCAGGTGGGGCAGCTTTTCCTGCTCACAGAGTGTCTGTCTATGGCCACACAGGCTCTGGGGTTCACAGTGGCAGCAGCAGATCTGCCAGATGTGGGAAGAGGTGGGTGGGGTGAAGTTTGGTCCCCTGAGGGGTCCCAGGGCTGGGGACAGCACAGTCCTTGCATGAGCACTGTGAGGGCGAGGGGCTGGTGAACATACAGGGCACTGAGTGGCCAAGGAGGCTGTGAAAAGAAGTTCTCTGGGAGTTGGGATAGCAGGCTGGCTTTGCTGGAGCAGAGGGATAGGGATGCTGTAACCCACAGAGATGTCAAAGGGGAGCAAGCTGAAAGGGCTTCAGTCGATTGAGAACTACAGTGATCTGTCAAAAAGCAGGACAAACTCCCATCCTGTCGTTGCATGGTTGGACAATGACTTCACAAAAATTCAGTGCAATTTCCTTTCCAAAAGAAAATGTTGTTTTGAAGTAAGCCTGTGCATTTCACAGATGTGCCAATATACTGGCTCCTACTCTAGAAGAAGAATATATTAATTTTTTTTTTTTTTGATGGAAGGTCAAATAAAGAAGGGAATGGACTGAAACCAAATTCCAGTATATTTGTTATTTCCAAGCTCCTAATTCAGGAAAACAGTGTTGCACAACATTTTTTGCAATTTCATCCATTATTGTTCTCTGAGGGATCAACATTACAAGACACACTCATGTGGACAGCCTGGGCAAATATCTCCTGAAAAATTCCATGAGGATGAAGAACAAGATTTTCTGGAAATCATTCAGTGCAAAACACAGTCCAAATTCCATTTGAAGAAAAAGACATGTACACAAATAAAACACACAGGGAAACTTTCAGATTTCAATGGCAAATCTTGTTTAGCTTTCACCTCTGCTCTCAGATAGGAAGACTCCCATGCTCTCTTAAAAACTCTGCCAGCACCAATACTTCTTCCTCCTCCCCCAGGCCACCCCCCTCCCCTCCAGCACAATCTTCTGGCTTTAGCTTCTCACTTTAGGATCTTCATAGCTATTCTACTCAAGAAAAAAGGGCAAAGGGGTCAGCTGGACCCCTGTACTGCCTGCACGCTTCGTGTTTAGCTGTGCTCTGGACAGCTCTGCACAGCTCTCTGCAGTGTGAGCCTGACCTAGAGACCCTTAAGCAGCACAAATGTGACCTGAGCTCTTCAGTGATCCTTGGCTGTGGCACATGGCCCTTGTCAGTTTAGCTGGGAAGAACCATCCTCCAAATCCTGCTTTTGGGAAAGGGAAACCAGAGAGCTCCACCCTTACCAGCCCACGGTGCTGCTGCCAGGGCACACATGGTGTCAGGCAGCACAGCTGGCAGCACTGCAAAAGCTGCTACAGGTGGCACGGGAAGGAACTGGGAAGAGGCTGGGAGTCCTGGGAAAGACACAGTAATATTCCTTTGACTGGTTTAGAGTTCTAGTTGTCTTCCCTCATCTCAGGCTTTCTGGTGTTTTGAGTTTTTAATGATGATTTATGAATTTGTCTGTACACGGGATAGGTAATAAGCATAGCCATAAAAATTAAAAAAAAAAGTGAAAGAAAAGCAAGTGCAGAGGCTGGAACAGTACCTGGAGTTGTAGCAGTAGGATGCAAAAGGTCACAAAGAAATCTAAAAACATGTGAAAACAGACTTTGTTGATTCTTCTGCTCCCAGAACCAGCTTAGGGTATTTTCTGGGACTTCTTTTCATCTTATTACTTTCCAGGCTGGCTAATTTTCTCAGTAAATCTTAAATTCAAAAGCAAACTGTGGCTACAGAAGCACATCTGTCTCAGCAGTCACAAAATCACACACTCTTGTTTTCCCTTCCAGCATCACTGAGCAGTCCTAAGTCACAAAGCTGAGATCACTGCTTGAAGTTTTGCACAGTTCAGCCTGTGCATGCCAGGGACTTTGCATGAGGATGTCAGCTGCAAAAAACCCACCAAAACCAAAATGGCTTGAGGCATCATTGTTGTGCACTGTGGGTCAGCTGTGTCCCACAGATCAAGGGTAAAAAATGTTACCAAACCAGAACATCGCCCCTAGCCCCAGGTGAAGGGGACATTGGAAGCCTCACAAGTTGTGAGAAGCAAGCTACAGAGATCCTGGGGCGAGATGCACCTCCTCTGAGTAGCAGTTCTCCACTGTAGTCACAAGCTGCCCTGAATTCACCTACTTTTAAACCTACTGCAAAAATTATCCTTAAACAACAGCGTTTCTGGGGCAGTGTTTACAGAGAGAGTTCACACAGTGTTAGAGCAGCAGTACCTAAAGGGAAATTTAGGTTTGCTTTTCCTCCCAGGTGGCAGCTGCCAGCTATGCACAGCTGAATGTGCAAGGATTCAGCTCCAGTCTGCTTTCTTCTGAGGTTCCCAACACTTATCTTTTTGCCACCCAGTAAAAAGCATGTTCAGCTTTACCTCAGGCTACCTCATTGTGTAATCTCAGACGTCTTTACTCCCTCAGGCACAGCCCATTGCAGCAGACCCAGTTTAGAGGAACTATCACCTCATGCACTGGAGACTGCATTATGCTGTGCATCTGGTCCCATGGTTCCATCCCTGCTAATGCTGCTGATATTCCTGTTAATCTATGCTGCTGGTGGGGGAAGCTCACCCCAGATGCACATCCCTTGATCTGTAGCTATGGAAGCTGGGCTCCCACTCCCCATTCCTCTGTGTTACATCAGGATCAAGTTTGTCTCATCCCAGCAAGCAGGAGGAATAGTTATTTCTCTCCAAGATATATACTGAAAGACTCTTAATTCACATTTAGCCTCAGTAAAGGGAAATTACTGAAGAATTACAATACTACGTATTTCATCTCAGGACATCTTCACGGTTGCCAGCTTCTCCTGGGAATCCATCCTGAGCTCAGCTGCTTCAGTAGCTCACTCTCATTCTAGATGCAGATGTGGCCTCATTTTCCAGAACAAGAATCAACACCAGAAATGTTTACAGTGCAAGAAAGCCTGAGGAGCCCTCCATTTCTCAGCATTTTCAAGGTGATTAGTAGTCAAAAGGCCCCACTGACCAGCCACTCCTATCTGTCAGACTGCTCTCTGCCATGCAAAATCAGTGACTTCTGCTTACATGCAGCAGAAAGAATCATTTCTGTTTCTGACTCAGCTCAGAGTATTTTGTCATGTCTGATTTTGCTGGAGGCTCCAGCCCTTCACGCCAAGTTATGTTATCACACAGCAAGAACAGCTAAATAGCCCCAGATGGCCTGGTTGGTTCACATTAGCCCCCTAGGTTTTTAGCAGCACTGTCACATACCCTGTTACTCTTGGACAGAGCAGAGATTGCTTTTTTGAGCCAGGTTTATCAACAGTCTAGGTGGATGCTCCAGGGCTCCTCTCTGGGACTCGGTGCGCTTTGGCTTGGCGCGTGTTTAAAGCACTCTGGGTTTGAATAAATCATATCCCTGTGTGCTACCATAAAGGAATGTGGATGATACTCTTGCGGTTATCCACAACATCTTTGTGGAGATTTGGGGAAGAAAAACAAATAGCACCCTTCCAAATATTTTGAAATGCTACCTCTGACTGTGAGGGAGAAAAAGTTTAAAGAGAAATTAGGCTGTCATGAGTTATTTGGACTAATAACCACCAGTAGAAGAATAAGTGAGCTTCTAAAAATATTGTTCAGCCAAAACCTCTGTGGCTGGTTTTGGGGGGATTTTTTTTGATCTGTGCAGTAATGCACACACTGTAAAGATTAAACATTCGGCAACTTGATAGGCAGGTTTAGCTCTAAAACAAAGTTCCATCACGTAAATGTGCATAAACTGCATAAACTGAGAGACATGGCATAGTCGGTACCGAGCACTGTGGAGAAGCATCATAACCCATCATCTTTCAAGAAGGTGGCTCATTTTGTTGGTAACAACTCCAGCTGTGGTCTCAGCCAAGATATTCTACCTGCAAAAGTTGAACTGTAAAGATCTGCAGAGTTCTCAGCGTGGTATAGTATAACAAATTTGCTAGATTTAGTGAAGTGTTAGGTTTGGAATTTGCTATTCAAGCATTCCTTCAATGGGATGCAACAGATGCTTTGACAACTCGTTTAAAAGAAAAATCTGGTCTCCATTATGTGCAAGTTCTATGTCATATGAAGTTGAAATAGGAAGACACCATTCTTGTAGCTCAGTTTTGGTCATCATGACTATATCCTGCCACTGATCTATATCTGAGTCTCTAAGCTGTGTCCATTAAAAGGCCTGAAAATGTATCAATGGCAGGATACAGTCCTTTGTTCTTTCAGGCTACAATCACAAGGAATTAGAATGGGATCTGGCTCCCAGCACTTTGAGCTGGCCTGCAGCTTTATGAGAGTGGCTTGCATCCCTCAATGAGAAAAGCCTTTGGAAAAACAGGCTGCCATCTGATAGCTTCCAAGCTCTGACACTGCCAAGTACAAACTGCTTCCTCGCCATATGTGAGGATACCAGCCCCTGCAGAGCTTTGGTGGTGATTTGTAGTTGATAGCAGGGTGTTCTCAGATCCGTCTGGCAACACTTCTTGACCCACCTCCATTTATTATGTTTTGATCCCTCATCAAACAGATGTTTGATATCCCAAGTGCTCTTGCACTCACTCTGAGGAGCCCTGAGCCACCAGGCAGCTTTGGACACTCAGAGAGGAGCATGGTCAGAGCTCTCCCCTCCCTCCTCTCTGTTGCTCTCCAGCCAAACATACCCTTTTTAAAACTAGCTCCTGCCACTAATGTCAGGAATTTAAATGAAGATTTTATTCATACAGGACAAATGCTAGGCCTCAAGATTGTGTTTTTATACATATTATATTCTTGAAATAGTCCAATACCCTTCTCAGCCATCCTGGAAATCAGTTACACAATTATATACTTGTTAGTGAAAGTCGGATAATTTTGATGATGATTTTATAGACAAATATTTTCTAATCTCAGAAAATTTGCAACTTATTTCTGAAATTTTTTTCCCATTTACTGCAAAAACATTGCAGTAAAGAAGCATTCTGAGCACAAAGTCTTTAAGCCTAACATTATGTGATGTTCCAAGTGATTAATAGGAGAAGACTGTTGTTATATTGTTCTAGTGATTCCTCACATGGACTCGGATTCCAGATAATATATGACTGACCAACCTACAACCTCCCAATTAACCAATACTAACATATTGTTCATGTGCAACTGCCAGTGTACCTATTTTTAAAACTTTGGTAGTTTAAACAATATTAAAGTGAAAGGATCATGGTATAACTCTTTCAAAATAAAGAAATAGTTCATTCTATTTCACTATCCTTTCCATACCACAGTCAATGCCAGGCTGACAGAGGGTAACATGCAGCCTGAAGAATGTGCAAAGCAATTTCAAAGCTGTCTTCCTTGTCAGGTGCAAGGCCTAAAATCACTGGAAGGGTCAGTGTGCAGGGCACACCTGGAGCTCAGGTGGCTTCACCACTTGCTCTGTCTCTAGACTCTTGCACGTTCATTTCTGGCATCCCCAGGCTCCTGGTTACTGTATAGCTCATGTTCATACTGTATAGGGTTTTTTGGCCTTTCTTTTGATCAGTTTGGAAGGAAGGACATGCTGTCCCCAGGGGCTGCAGGCGGTGAGCCCTGAGCAGCACAGGTGTGGAGCTGTAGGTTGCCTGGAAGCTTTGCAAGCTGTAAATCCATGGCACATCCTCCACCTCACACGCCTTTCAAGTGTTGCCCTCCTGGTGCATTGAAATTTGTGTTCAAATTTCAAAGTGTTCCTGCTCGCCTCCTGTAAGGTGAGCAAGAACACTTTGAAATTTGAACAAAAAGAGGCAATTAAGGGGTTCAGGATAGGACACGAGCTTGATCAGTAAAACATCATCACATTGAGCTTCTTCCCATTGTGAATCTCCTTAAGCAACTGAAGATGCAAAATGATGCCTCCTGATGGCTCCAGCCATTCCTGAGTAAGAGAACAGTTCTGAATTCAGTTTCCACAAGAGAGATTTCTTTTTCTTTTACTTGGATAGTGGTTAATAAAAATATTTGGGTTTTATGTTGCTTTCTGCCTAAAAAACACCTCCCCTGCATGTCCCAGACTGCTGCTGCTGCACGATGGAGAGGCAAAACACAGCCTTTTGTTTTGGACTGCTTACTGGTTTGGAGGCATTTCACGCCTCATCATAAGCCGATGCTGGGACTCAGAGCTCTTCTGTGTTGCACACACTATTAACCAGCCAGCAATTTCAAAAATATTTTTATTGCTGCTAATTACCCTTCAGGGAGACTGTAGAACTGAGTTTTTATGGCAATCTCTGAGCTATCCATGCCTGGAGGAAAAATATGAGAATGATTAGCCACGTTTGCTAACTAGAGCATCCCAGTGATTGTCTCTGTGTTCCTGGGCCTGACTTGTGCCAGGCTGCCTGGTAGATGTTTACAGCTCCCCTTCTCACAGCTATTCTGAGCAGTGATACTCACTTGGGAGGGAAAAGAGTAATAGTTCATTAAATGTCTTTCTGTTTCTGAAATAAGCACTTCATCCAACGTTCCCCCCGTGGACGTCACTGGTCTGAAGATGTCCCAGTTTAAAGTAACTACACCCTGATGGCAGTGGCTTGGTCTAAGGCAGCCAAGGGTTTTGGTGGGCTGCTGTGGAGAGAGGTTGTCCATGCAGTCCTGAGTCCAGCCAGATTTACCCCTGGTGTCTGTGTCCACCATGCCACCCACGACACCCATGTGTGTGAGGTGCTGGGGAAGAAGCTCACGTGGTTGTCTGCAAGAGCCGTAGCTCTGTCCTGACCTGGGCTGACCTGCCAGGGTTAGGTCCACATGGACCCAAAAACCAGCTCTCCCTCTGCTCCTTTACCTCTGACCATATGGTATTTCCCCCTTTCTTTAGTGCCAGCACCAATGCCTGCAACTCCACAGCTGGCATGTGGCAGGAGATGAGTGAAAGAAGAGTGTTCCAATGGCTGGGGACTGGGCAGGGCATTAAGGTGCCTCCTTCTGTCACCCTACAGATTGTGTACAGAGGGAGAGAGAGGTTACAGCAGAAGGGTATCATGAAGTCACACCAGGGTGTGCTCAAGCCACACAACCTGGCCCCACATCTGCAGAGTAGGAGCTGACACCTGGCCCTTGGGGTCTGTGTGACACTGTGCTGAACTGCAGCAAAGAGCTAGCACTGAACACTGCTGCAGCAAAGACAGGGTTTATTTGTGGCCAGGAGGAAGAGGAAAGAGAGAATTACACTCAAAAAAAAAGGGGGAAGTGAATAAAAACATTAGCAAAATTCCTTCTAGGGGACTGAGAAAAGGAGAGATGAAAAGTAAAGCTACTGACACAAAGTAATCATGTCTCAACAGCCATGCACGTCCATGGAGAGCCTTGCCTGGGCAGGGCTGCCCAGCATTGCTGAAAAAATGTCAGTGGGCAGCACAAGGCTGGGGAATTTGCCTTATCCATGCCATGCTGCCACTCCTGCCCCTCTGAGTGAGCTGCATCCTTCAAATGGAGATGCAACTGCAGATTGCTCCTTTCATACTTCTCCTTGGCCTCCACACAGATACAGAAGACACAAAATGCTGGTCCCTGCCTCCACCCATGGAAACCTGGATCTGCTTCTGGTCCCAGCACAGGGAGGGTAAGGGATGGTGAGTCACCATCAAGAGTGGTGTGAATAACACCTCATTTTGTGGATTTGAACGTTGCAGAGCAAATTAAGGATAAAACACTTTCTCTAAATTTAAAATTACATAGTTTTGCAGGACTTGACTCACACTTGAGCTATTTTAAAATTCTCCTAGAATGCTTTGTTATATCTTTCAGGAGTAACAAGTAAGATGGGACAAATTAAAAGCTGTGGCCCAAATAGTGTTGAGTTTGTGTGAGGGTCAATAGAAGACTACATTGCAGTTTTCCACTTTGGCTCATCCTCCTGTAGGAGACTTTTGGAAAACTATCTTGTACTTGAATGCTCTTTGTGTTCGAGGTTTTGCTTCCACAGCTAGAAAAGCCCAAGATCTGGTAGATCCCTGCCAGGCTGAGCTGCAAAGTAGAGTGGAAAGCAGTGATTTTAATTTGAAGTCCCATACATAAAAACCTTTCTATCCCAGGGGATCTTGAACCCAAGCAGCCTTCTCTCTTTCAGGAGCCAAAAACTTTTCACATGAAACCCTTCCTGGAAAGACTTGCATGCTTCTGCTGATGTGATCATGCAAAGTAACTTTGTCAGTAACCACAGAAACTGAAAATCAGAACATATCTGCTGAGCCTGAGCTCTGTTTCTGTCAGGAAACACCCTCTTTTGCTAGGTCTGTATGCCTGCTCCTTCTTCACCTGAGCTGTGCTTAATTACTGTGTGCACTGATCCACCAGGAAAGAGGTATCCAGCAAGTGCCTGATTTTATTCATATCAATTCAGGGTTGGAACCCACCTCATTGCTATGTTACCCACTCCCCTTAGTTTCTGGTGCTTTTTGAGATTTGGGCAGCAACCTCTGAGGCCCCAAGCAGTGAGCAGCAGTTATTTACAAACAACAGACTCAAATTACTGTCATTCCTAAAGTGCACTTGGCTCTGTGGGTGAGCAGCAGTGTTTCCCAGGAGTGCTGCCACTGCTGCCAGCTAGAAAATGGTGGGAGGTGTTGGGCTGGTGACATGCCTCCAGGGTGTGCCTGCTGCTGGGATGGACACTGAACCCAGCTCTCAGGAGCCCAGGAAGCAATGTGGTAGGTGAGGATAGTGCCACAGCAGCACGGGATGCAGGGCTGGGCACACAGGGACAGCACCACTGCTAACTGGAGGTCCTGCTGGGGTTGGAAGGACACGTGCACACAACACACACACGTACCTTCTACTGCCCACACCACACTGAAAGGATCACCACTGGACCTTCAGGGGTGCAGAGGCTCCATGAGGCTTTGTGGACCAGAGAGAGAAGAGTTAGGGGTCAGTTAAGTAAGTTGTGCCAAGGAAAGTATAGGTTGGATATTAGGAGAAAGTTTTTTAGAGAAAGAGTGATAAAATATTGGAATGGTCTACCCAGGGAGGTGGTGGAGTCACCATCCCTGGATGTGTTTAAAAAGAGATTGGATGTGGCACTCAGTGCCATGGTTTAGTTTAGTTGAGGTGTTGGGACAGAGGTTGGACTTGATGATCTTGAAGATCTCTTCCAACCTGGTGATTCTGTGATTCTGTAAAACACAGCCTGATGCCTTTGTCATTTCAACCCATGTTCCTCTCTGCCCTTCTCCCAGAGTGTGAGTCTCATAAATAACCCACTCAGAGGGTTATCTTTCTCTTGCCAGCCTTCTAGGCCTGAGGTTTGAAGCCACAAAATGCTTCCAGGAGATGTGAAATGCAAGGAATGCAGGTACCTGCTGCTGGCACTCACCTTCTCATGACAAGCTTTCCCAGCACACAGACATCAAGTGTGAAGCTGGCAAAGGAGGCACTTTCCTCTGTTCACATGCATTTTTCTGGACTCTGTAAAGAGCAATGACAGAAATGTTAAACAAAATTAATTTAAAAAATTGCCAGGAGGCAATTGCAGACAAGCCTCAACTTAGATTATTGATTTATCATTTGTGCACTACACACCTTGATATTTCAAAGGCCAGGACGTTTTTTGCAGCAATGCCAAAACATGAGCAAATAAATTAAATATCTACAAGCAGAAGTACTATATGGGAGGTCCAGTCTCAGGAACAGCTCTGCTTTTTTGTCCTGCCCAGATGGGCCACTAGCCCAGGGTACCCTGTGGGATAACCTCACTCAGATAAAATGATGGATTACTACAGGGCCTTTCCAAGGAGTGCTTACGTGCTTGCTAGGAGCCTTTGTCAAAGTGAAATCCTACTGAATCATCCCACTGAGATTTTTGGATCAGTGTCCAAGGTTGAAGGAGCATAGATGAGATCATTTTCAGCATGAGCACAGGAGAAGAGTAAACATCTGCATCTCATTTTCTGTGACAATTTTCTGTATAGAAGTTGTAAGTCCTGGTCATGAGCATCATTATGAAGCAAGTCATTATGCTTCATTTCTGGAAAATAGAAAAGATGAGAAAAACACCAAATTCAGGTCACAAATCAGTTGGGTACCTTCCCCATGAGCAGCTTCTTTCCCATGCTGTTCCCACTTTGATACCAGCCAGTGGGGAGAGATGGTCATACACAAATCTCTGCTTTCCATGTTCATTGAGTAGACAAGGTCCAGTGTGGTAGAGTCCTTAACAGTAAGACTTGAATGGTGGTTTGTGATCCATCTTGCTGTCCTCAGAACATGAGGATGAAAGCTGAAATCCTGACTTCAGACAATAACTCACAACAGCCAGCAAAATCAGACAAAATTCCCCTTGACTTCAACAAGGGCAGGATCAGTCCCAGAGGACACTGTAGCACACTTTGGCCAAAGGCTTACAGTATTTAATCTCACGTTTTCCACATAAGCCCTCGCTCACATCACCATGTCTCAGTGCTCTGAGGCTGCTTCAAGAAACCATCTGCTGAAGAGAGCATGGGAAGAAAGGATGGGACAAAGTGGGCCTGATTTAGGCACTGAGCTCACTCATGAGTTTCAGGTGCCCACTAAAACCACTCTCTAGCACTAAGTGCCAAAGTGCCCCGCACAGCTAAAGGTGATTTTGCAGGTGGATGCACACAGAGGACCTGCCAGGCAAGGAGCATGGGGGTGTGAAGTGAGGCCATGGGTGTCAGCCCGACCCTGCAGCTGTGGGGATGGCTGAGCAACACCTGGGCATGGGCATGGGCAGTCCCCTGTTCCTAAATAATCTCTTTTGTGATAAAACAGTAGGGAGGCAGCAGCTGAGAGGTGTTTCTGTGGGCTCCTGGTTCAGCATCGAGGCAAGCAGTCAGAGGAGGCAGCAAAGGTATTTGGATTCCCAAGCCCTCTTGTTGTGAAATTCTGGCCACAGCCAAGCTGGTGGGAATGCTGCCACTGCTGTCCACCAAACCATGATTTCACCCCACAGGTATTAGTTTTTCCTCTCCTCCCAAGACCAGTGCAGATATTAGAAAACCACATTTATCAGGGTGTTGCAAATAAATACTTGTCACAAACCTGCTATCTTTGTCAAGAGGGGCACAATGAGCCTAAGAGAACAGGCTGAAGAGCAGCAAGGATACAATGCAACAAAGTGCAAATAACACAAGAAAAGACTAAGGAAAGCAGAGTCGGTCCTCGGGAGGAAATAACATTGTGTTCTGCAAAAATAATCAGCTGACACATGCAGCTTAAAGCAGTCTATGAACTTTGTTTTCCTACAGTTACAAGCAGCATGGTCCTGTGGCACCCTGCACACGGCCTTCGCTCTCGGCTCAAGAAGCAGGCAAATCAGATGAGATGATTCATGACCAGCATGACAGAGAGAAAAGCCTTTCCTGATGAAAGATCTTTTTTTTGCTGAACTAAGACTAAACACAAACCAAGCCTGAGGTGATAAAAGGAGAGAGATGGTGGTGGGGGGCATGGGACCAGCAGGCTAGAGATGCTTCTCTCATCTTTGGACTTTCTCCAGCCTAGGCCAGAAGATGCACCAGGTCCAGCTTTCATGTCAGGAGAACACTTACATTGACTAAAACTTCTTTTTTTTTCTGTTTTTTACATCCGTGTGGCACCAATTCACCTGGTCATTGAGAGGGATCAAGTGATGGTGCCACATACATGACACACATGGTCACAAAGCACTTTCCACAGGTGACTCTTGCAGGCTGATCCTTTGGGTTTTATCTGATAATTAACTGTTTTAAGGCAGGATGGTTATGAATGTCTTGGCACTAAGGAAATGCTACACAGTTTACATGGCTGCTTTCCAATAGCATCTCATCCTAACCTGGAGTGCTGCCTGTTTCTGTTAGACATTTAAAAAAAAAAAAAAAGAAAGAAAAAAAGATGCTGTAGCAAGTATAAATGAAACCAGAAAGGAAAACAAAACTGATGGTAACATCAAAAATGTGGATTTGAAAGGACACTTCTTAAGTGACACTTTCTTATTGTAGCACAGAGGAAATTAACTACGTTGCATATTTTTTTAAAAAAGTGTTCAAACTTGCAGTCTGCCAAGTGACCCCAAACCCATGCAAATGCAGGGGAACAAAGTGCATGGCAGCTGCCAACCCACAGGTATGGAGGGAATTTGGCTCAGTATTGCATCTGGTAACAGGACCTGAAGACCAAAATGTGAATCTGCTGAGAATTAATGACCTCTCTCAAGACAACTGCTGAAGATACAAATGCACTTACAGACTGTAGCCAAACATGACCGCCTAATTTTGAGTGTTCCTTTCACAGCTGATGTGCATATGAAGAAATGCAGGTACACCCAGGGCTCCACCTGAGCATCCCTCAGGACCTCACACAGACAAAAGCTCAGCACTGACCCTCTGGCAGGGCTGCAGATTCCTTCAGTGACCTTGAAGGAAACCAGCTTAGCCAGTCCATGGGATGTGGATAATGTGGAGTCCTTGCTCCTGTCACCACTAAATTTGTAATCCAGAGGGAAGCTCCTCTGTGTGTAACATATCAGGCTCTTGGAACTGTTTGGAATCTGCATCTTCCACTGAGGTGTTATCCCTGCTTGGAGTTAGTATCAGAGTCTGGCAATGGGAGAACAGCATTTCAGAGAGTTAGGCTGTGAAGTTTGCTCTGGTTTTTAATATCTACAATGAAAGGGGACGTGAGCCATGAGCTGGGGAAACATCTCTGTCCTGGGTTACAATAGATGTATTTAAGTATTCTATTACCACCAGCTGTGGGCCATTAGCTGTTATCACCTGCTAATGATCCACCTCTGATAACAGACAATGGGCCATCAAGAAACCACCCCATGACTCATGGACTTATCTCACCCTATTGTGAGATGCTCCACCCAGGAGGGGGGAGCCGGGCATTCCCACCTGGATATAACCTGCCCTTGGAACTGCCCAACCTCAGCCCTGTCTGCTGGGTGACCAGAGGACAAGAGTCACCACGGACCTGCAGCTGGAGACTGGACCTTCCATCGGATCTTTGCTTCAACTGGACCACTTCATTTGGACTGCTATCATCACCCTAACAGGGTATCAGGTTGTATCTGACTTTGTCTGTGCTTTTTCCTTATATTATTTCACTTATTTCTAATTTTTTCTATTAATTTTAATCCTGACTTGTGATGTCCCACTGGTTTGTTTTCAAACCAATACAATCTCCAACACCATCAGGCACATGAAGTGCAGCATCCAGGGGAAGAAAGTAACACTGCAGCTTGTCACATTTGATGCTAACAGGAACATGCCTCAACCATAGCTGATGTGATGGTCCTGTAGAGCAAGCTGGAGGTACTCAGAAGGGTTTTCCTCATGCAAGATTGCAGGGGGCAGCTCTCCAGAGAGTTGTCCTAGCTTTAGCTGTTTGGAAAGGAAGTTTTGTTGATGTAAAAGCTCAAAGGAGAAAAGCAGGACTGTCACCTACTGATTCTTATACAAGACAGCAAGATCCTGCTGCTCTAGCACTGTGTAGCAGCACATTTTGGGACTGTGAGAAAACATGCCCACAGCACCATGGGCTTGAGCAAATGGGATCCATTGAGGGCTGTCCCAGGGCAACATAACACACAAGCTCTTCACAGCAGAGACAGGGAATATAATGAGAGAAGTCTCTGTAATCCCTAGGGGCTCACTCATGGAGCCTGGCTCCATTAGTCATGCCCCTAACCTAGGACCCTAGGCTTTTCTGATTTCCAAAAGAAATCAGGAGAAATATTTTAAAGATTTTTTTTCTTTTTTTTTTTCCTGGAGGTTGTTGGTACATATTTAAACCCACGCTGTGCTGTGGGTTCTTTCTGGAGGGTGGTGGTGCTCAGGGGATGACTGCCTATCAAAGGTTCCTGAACAACACTAAGATAAAACAGGCTATTGTTCATGGGAGTAAATAAATGCAGGGACCCCACTCTGACACAGACAATTCTTTAGGAATCAGACAACACACAGTTTGTACTTCTGTCTGCTTGCCCTGTGTGGTTTGTCCTGTGGGCTTTTCTCGTGTCTTCTTTTTTTGTTGTTGTTGTTTTTCACATGGATTACTACATCTTGCTTGGTTTGACTGTCAGCTGGAATAAGTATGCCATTGGCAAACAGTGGGTAGAGAGTGCTATTTGCAGATCCAAACAGCTGGCTTTCACACACAGTCATGCTACATTCTCTCTGTGTGCGTTCTTCAGTCAGGGGTCCTCGGAGATCCAGATTTATGACAAAGTGCAGTGATACTGGAGAAACTCCCTGACAGCCCTATAATCACTTCTATGGCTAATCAGCTTTAGTATTCCTTGTTCTTCCTATTGTTTCAGCAGCTATGAGCACATAAAAGCAGATAAATTGGAGAAAACAGGGAAGGCCTGTTCTTGATTGTAATATCTTGAGTATTGCTTTTAATACCAAGAATAACTGGACCATAGTTTGCAATCTAAACTTTAATGTTTTATTTTCTTAGGCTTAGAATTTTGCACTTATGCAAAAGCAGTACAATTACTGTGTCTCTCTGCATCAGCACCACAGAAAAGAAGTCAAGCTAACCTTAAACCCATCCAGAGACTGAAACTTTCTACACCACATGTCAGTCAAGGGCTCCCACGGGAGCAATACTGAGCCTCTTCCATGGGGTTTTCTAGTGACAAACTTGCCAGTTTAAATTTCTATTTCTCAATGTTTTCTGAAAGAAAAATGTGCCAAAAAAGTACTTTGGCTGAGCTCCTCCATCCCAGTGGCTGAGCAAATGTGCAGAGCCAGCACCTCTCCTGCCAGGCAGCAGCTCAGTGCTTCTCCTATGAGCTCAGGGGATTCTTGGAAACCCTGTGTCCCCACAGCCAGGAAGCAGGCCGTGCTGGGACATTGTGTAAATCTTCCTGTAACTCACTGAATGCTTCCTCAAGGTCCCAGACCAGAGGGGAGGAGCCTTTCTCAGCTGACTAAGCCTTCATTCATGTTCAGCTAAGAGGTAGGTGATTCTTCCTTAGCCCTCACAGATCCTCTGCTCCAGTGATGCTCCTCCAGCAGAACCCAGCTTGGGGAAAGCATCTCCAGGGCTGACTGCTGCTTTCAGGATACGCTGAAGCTCTGGTCAAACAGAAATGCTCACCAATTGCCAAAAGCAACAAATTTCAACCAGGTTGGATGGAGCCTTGTCTGCAGACCTGTTCCCATTCCCCAGGTAATCTCCTGCCCCGTGCCTCTGTGGGGAGAGAAGCTCAGAAAGACAGAGTGCTCTTAGTGCCAGTGAAAGGTGTGAACTACTGTGCATTTTTCACACAAGTCTGAAGATTGGCCAGTGTCAAAACCAGAGCCCATCTGAGGAGGACAGTTCTCCAGGTCAGCTCCAAGGACGGTGGCACTGCTGACACAAAACTGTGGCTCCTCCATCCAGCTCCTGTTTGCTGGAGAACAAAACCTCATGCAAAGTAAAGAGCTTCAAACACTTTGTTGTGGATACTTGGCTCTGTCCTTCAGTGGGACTGCACTCCAGGTCAGTTCAGCCAACCCACTGTGTGTACCCCATCTCCACAGGAAAGCAGAGGGAAGACACCAGTCACAGTGGTCCCAACACAAATTTCCCCCAGAGGGTAAGTTTTTTTTCTCCTCCAAATAGCTAATGGATCTCTGTCACTGGGAGCCCAAAATCTTGCATCTTGTCAGGCCCAACATGGTGTATATGGGGCCCATTTTGCAATATACCTCTAACTTTTTTCAGAACCACTGAAGGAGCTTTTGGCAAACAGAGCTAATTTCCAGTGCACAAGCTGGACAACTCTTACTCTCTCTGCTGCCCCACAGAGAAGCTTTCTTGGCCCAGTGGCTGATTTGGTGAAGGAGTGGTGGCACAGCACCCAGAGAAGCTCTGGCTGGCCTCAGTCAATGGGGAACCACATCAAGCTGAGCTGTGCAGGCTTTGCTCTCCATCTGATGGAGGCTTTGAACCTCCTTGCAGCAACTGGAGTTAGCTCACAGAAGCACTGGCTGGGGACACACTCCCTCCCACCTTTGGTGTCTGGCTATAAAGCGACTTCTGGGGGATGCATTGTGAGGCCCCAGGGTATTTCTGACCCTTTGCACCAAAAAGAGACAGGAAAACACAAACATCTCCTTGGGTCCAAGAGAGGTACCACCTGTGGTTCAGAAGAGACCCAGGATGGGTGGTAAGCATGAAAGCAATCAGTGTGACTTAAATCTGCCTAGCAGGGGCAGGTAACAGCCAGTGGCCTCATGATGGGTGCCCAGCTCTCCTTTAATTCAGCAGCATAGAAATACTCTGTGTCAGGGCTGGAAACAAGGTGGTGAAAGGGAATGAGAGGTTCCCATGCCAGATCAATTTTCCAAATCATGAGTCCTCTCTAGTATACTTTGGCACTTGCTTGTTTTCCAGCTGGTATTGAAAAGTTGGCATCCAATGGGGGAACGAACAAAACCCCTAAAACAGTCAGGCTTCCACTGGCAACTTTTTGAGAGGCCTTGAGTGTTTTCTTTTTGGCTTGTTGTTAACTTTATTGATCCCAAGACAGGGCATGGTGTTTGCAGGGGCCAGCTGCAATGCCAGCCAGCTGTGGTGGCTGCACCACTGTGGCCTCCTCTGCAGGGAGCTGGCCAGCAGAGCTCAGAAGCTGCTCCTGTGCCAAAGAGCTCCCTGTCTGAGATGGGTACAACACTGTGCTGGGTAACAGGAGAAGAACAAACAGAAATTTTATATTCAAGAGGAGTACTCTGTGAACCTTGCAACTTTTAAGTCTGAACTCTGCCTCCACCAAAAAAAAAAAAAAAAAAATCCCCATGTATGCATCTGCACACCTGGATGTACTTGGAGTATTTGTCCAGCAGTAAGAGATTCTAGTGGCAAGCGTGTCACTTACAGGATAAATGAAAAATTTTACAAGAAATAGAGGGGAGAAGTAGTTTTCTCTCTGGCCATGAGGTAGCACCATTGAGCTATTCACAGCTAAATCCAAAACAGGCACAATCTGCCTGTCATTTTCCATCGACCATCTCAAGAGATTAGCTTTATCACTGTGCTGTTTTAGTGATGAGCAAGGCCATGCCAACCTCTCTTGGCCATTTCCCCCCTCTATGATCTTTCCAATTCCTTGCATGAAAATCAGTATTTCATTGACTCTGCTCATATCACACCCTTTACCAAGGTGTCTCTGGGCCCCTGGTGAGTGCTGGTGAATGCAGACTCTGCCAGGCTCTGAACAGACATGGGCTTCCCACAGCCAGCCCCACCACACAGCTCCCCAGAGATGATCAGAGACTGGGACAGGCTCAGATGGCAAACTGGAAAACAGGAGTTCCAAAAAATACTTACAGGTTTGAGTGGGGAATCGAATTTGAGCTCCTAGTGGTGGTTTTTGTGTTAAGTACATGAAAAGATAGATAGAAACAGGCAAGAACTGTCAAATCTACTCTTGGACACCTATGTTTGATTATATTATCCAGCTCTTGAAGACATTGAAGAATTGGAGAAGAGTGCACTTTGCTGCTAGACATTGTCCGGAAAGCATCAGATCATGGCCTACAGGACATCCACTCTCCTCCAAGGTGCTCTCTGCATTGTTTTTGTGTACCTTTGCCAAGAAAATCCACTGGTCAAAAAAGAATTAAGAAATCCAGCGTGCAGAGATGCCTTGATGGGCCCCTTGCTGTGAACAACATATTTCCTCCAGTAAAAATGATCTCAGGGAAAAGAATAGGAAAAGAAAGATTGTCTTATGAAAAGCTATTTCCATCTGCAGCTGCATGGTTTATGAGACCCACTCAAAGGCAATTAAAGAAACACTACTCAGTGTTTCAAGGAGGCCCCATGAACATCAGATTAAATTCTTCAGCCCCAAAAGACATTTATGTCAGGAAAAGGGAACTGTGCTTTCCAGGACTTCTGGGGACACAGACAGTGCTGACATCCAATGATATTTACTTCCCTGTGCAACACTGCCAGGGGCAATACAAGGATTGCCCAATATTTGCTGATGATGTATCTGATACACAAACTTTTTTTTTTTTTTCAGTGATTGATTTGATTGCAGCAAGAGAAAGTACTGTGCTTTTGAGGAATACAGCAGGATTTTCCATGAGCATGGAAAGTTGCTGTCAGATGTGCACTGGTAACTTGGAAGAAAACATGTCAGCCCCATTGAAGGAGGCAGGGCAGAGAGGGGAAAATGTTACAAAAGAAACACGGAGTAAGTGGGAGATTTTACCCAGCCTACCCATTGTGCTGCAGCAAACCTTGTACTTTGTAAGATGGAAAATTATCTGTAGTTCCAACAAACACCACAAGGCTGCTGACGTGGAGGCAAGTCCTACAGGAAGGAAAGCTACAGTGACCTTGGAATATATTTTGGATGCCTCCATCTGAGCTGGAGCAGCTGTGCTGCAGACAGCCCTGCACCACTGAGAACTGTGGCCACCCTCAGGGGTCAGCACTGCTCAGGCTCTTCAGCCCCCTGGCAGCCTGACCAAATGAAGGTTTGCTGGGAGGTTTTGGGGGAAGGCAGATTTCTCATTTCTTTCATCATTCTAATGGTCAACAGGCAGGGTGTCTTCAGGCTCCTCTCACTGAAGGGCCAGCTGACAGACAGAAAGCTCACAGTTTAGTTTCTGCTAAGCCTCTGGATGTCTCAGGGGGAAGCAGTCCTCTAGGTAAGGCACTGCCACAGCTCCAGCAGTGCTGTTGACAGCAGTGGCAGTGAGCCAGCATTACTGAATGTGACAGGGGCACCCCAGCAGCCCCCATCATGCAACCCTCCTGCATCTGACTCTGCTGAATTTAGGTCAACAGTGGCAGCAGTGGAGTCTGGCTATTTTTGCACCTTCTACCTCAGATTTACAGATGCAAGCTCACATTGTCCAGAGGGTTTGTAGGGCCCATGGCTCTCAGCAAAAAACAGAGTAGGCAACAGAGAAGCTTGGGAACTGCTGTCCTGTGCTTAGCAGGGCTTTGAGGTGCTTTTTTTTTTTTTTTTTTTTTTTCATTTTAGATTAAGATGTCAGCTTTTAGTTTTGGTAGGATTTGAAAGGATCTAAGACTGTACAGTCCTTCCTCTCATCATGGAAATCTGAGCAGGAAGCTCAGCTCCTCTGTTTCAATGGAACTGAATGATGAGCATCTCACATGACCTACCTTGCCTGACTCCAGAGTTTATCAGGGGCCCTTGAAGTCATGTCCCCTGGACTTGCTCCAGAAGCTGCTCCCTGGGGTCAGGAGCTGTACAAGCAGTGACAGATCATTTCTGCTTCACCACCACAGCAGAAACACATCGAGCTCAGGAGTGAGTGTTTGGGGCTGGCTCAGGGCTCACACAGGGAAACACCACCAGCAGCCCTCAGGGGTTCTCTGAGGTGGAATCTGCTGTACACAGTGAAGAGGACACAGATACAACCCCTTTGTGCCTCCAAAAGCCTTCAGTCCAGAGAATGGCTATGGGGAGAGGAGACAGTGGGATGCTGGAGCTGTAACTCAGGGTGAAGCATAATCCACCAAGGCCTCACAACTGAATCAAAGTCTTGTTTTGTTTGCTGATAATTCAAAACCCTGAGGGTAAAGCTTTTAAAACTCATTTAACAAGAGAGAGTTTTTGTGACTTGGGCTGATGGAAGTGTTTCATATACTCACTGTACCGAAAACATCTCCCAGAGCAATTTTCAGATCTCTACTGAGTGAGATGGGGGAAGTGCTCTGTTAGTGAGTGCTAGACTGCAAGACAGCCCAGCTATCATAAAGCAGACTTAAGTACATGTGGATAATGAGTTTTTGGCTGTGTGGCTCTCACTGCACCAGGAAGAGGTGGTTTACCTAAACCATTATGCTGAATGTTTAAAGCAAAAATGTACCTAGAGCATGCAACACCTCCCACTCACCCATGAAGGCAGCATGCCCCGGAGGGCAGCAAAGGCAGAGGTTTAATCTCCAGAAGGTCTCTCATACCTGAATTTGCTCCCACCCTTTTCTTCATTTTCAGCTGCAAATCACAGAGAGCTTCTCAGTGCTGGAAAATGTTAATGCTGTTTTAGCCCAGTAGTGCCCTCCCCAGCCTCTGAACACAGTGACCACATGGTAGCACACAGCTCTTATCAGTGGGAAATGATCTCTTCACTTTTTGCTGAGTGTAAATCCTCCAGCCTCATCTCACCTGTGTCTGTTATAAGAGGAACAAAACAGCAGGGGAAAGGAATAATGTATCTAACACTGGTTTCTTCTCTCGAAGGCTTTTGCATTTGCCACAGTGTCACTTTGAGAAGAGCAGCCTGAACACAAACCCACTTCACTGGTTGAATCACTGGCAAGATGAACTTAATTTTCTGCTTTGCCCCCAACCCTTCGCACCAAAATTGTTGCTTTTTACTCCAAAAGCAATGGTCAAAGTGAAAGAACAAGGTAAAATTTAGATGACAGAAAATGGCATGAGACAGACCAGCAGCAGGAATCTAAGTAGCAAATGAGGTGAGAGCAGATACTCACCTAAACACGAAGGTACAAATTGAAGGAAAAGGTACATGGCTTCAGCACAGCCCTTTAGAAATAAGCATTAAATATCACAGCCTCACCCAGCATCAACCACAGCACCATACAAGGGGTCCAAGTCCCGTGTATAAGGTGACTTGGACATATGGAAAACCAGGCTGCAGGTCTGTTTTTCTGTTTCAATTAGCATCTGCTTCTCAGCTGGTCCACGTCAACCCTCACAGCCAAGAATGAGCTACTCCAGCATCTGGAGGCAGATGTCTCAGCTAACCAGTGCACAAAGTCTCTGGCAAATGTAGCTGAGAGCAGCCTGTGCCATGAGCACTCAGGTCCTGCCAGCCCTGCCCCGTGTCTGCCTGGGAAAAGGCACAAAACGCTGGCATTTAGTGGTGTTGCAGAGGAGGAGCTGGCTGAGAAGGGCTCTACTCCCAGGTCCAAGTGCTGGCTCAAATCTCAGGCAAAAATTCCTTAAGAAGGGATATGTGCAGGTCACGTGCCACGTGCCTTCAAGGGAGAAAGACGCAGTGCAAACAGAGATGGGCTGATGTGCACAGAGCCAGCCTGAGTTATGCTTCCTCTTCCAGAATGGGCCTGGAGAGGTGCTCTGTGGCCACATGGTACAGCCTCCCCAGTGCCAGCTGGGCACCTCTCTTTGGCAAACTCCCTGGGCTCACACAGTCCTGCCAGAGATGGCTGGTAGCCTGTGGGGAGCAGGATCTGCTCCTTCCAGGAGAGCTGCCAGCAGCCATTCCCTATGCCATGGGAGGTCAGTGGCAGCAGAAGGGGCTGTGGGAGGTCAGGTTTTGATTAAGGCATGCCAGGGAAGAGGTCTGAATGTGTGATGCTAGGGAGGGGACATGAAAGAAAGCTGGTGGAGAAAATTTCTCCCCGGTCCAGCTGAGGTCCGGATCCCTCCCCAGAGCAGCTCTGAGCAGCTCCCAAGACATGGGTGCCTGTTTAGCACTGCTCCTTCTCTCTCCTGCCTTGTCCAGCCCGGGAGGCAGCCCAGATTCTCTGGTGCCTGGACACCAGGACAGAAGCAGAGGTGGTTTGCTGCAGCTCCCTTCTGAGGACTCCACACTGCTGATAACCCCACCTGATCCCTGAGAACACAACACTAAGGTACAAAGGATGCTTACTGTGTCCCAAGGATGGGCTTGAGAGTTGTTCTTGGTCAGATAGCTGAGGAGCTCTAAAGAAATCTTACAAGATTCAGGACTCACAAGATTGATCAAATATAGTAGTATTCTTGTTTTGTTAATGCTTGCAAAAACAACAGGATGATATACCCACTTTGAAATTTAGGAATACCAGTATCCTTCACATTGTTTATGATTCTTGTTTTTCAGAACATAAATCCTTTGGGCCAGCTCTAATGTGGATGTGATGGTTACTGTATTAATGCTATGAGGCCCCGTGGCCTTGGGTTTTCTTCCCAGGCTCCCCAGAAACGACTAAAGGGCCAGCTGTAGCTCTGTGATCCACACCACAGGAATCACTTGTGGCACTGGAGACTTAAATATGCAGTCATTTTCCAGTGTGAGTTTAACAAAAAGGATGTGCAGCTGACCCAGCAAGTGCATTTCTCTCTGCACTTTGGAAAAGAGGACAGAACAGCAAATTAGGGGACCAGACATTCTTAAAAATTAGATCAATATCCCACACATGCACTACAAGAAGTACAAAGTAAACTGAAAGCAATAACCAGGAGATTCATTGGTGCGTTGGTGCTCTAGAACTAAGTGGTACAACGTGAAAATTGCCACTCTCCTTGTTTTGATCTGCTTGACAGTGCTGAAACAGGAGGGATTTACCTTTCTCATCTGGCTGCCCTCTGCCAAGCAGGAATGTTGTTTTATCTGGCATTCAGTAGACAACTGAAAGCAGTGTGGGCTCGCCCTGCAAGGCTTGAACCAACCTGCTCAGACTCTGCCAGCCCAAGTTTGTTTAGAGGGCACACTGTGTCCTGGCAGCGCCCTGGTGCATCAGGGCTGTGGGAGCAGCTTGGGGCTGACCAGACGTGGTTCTGTCCCACCACAGGAGGCAAAGGAAGAACAACCCAGTTGAAGCCCTTGGGCATGTTGTGGCGAGTCATCGGGAGCCCATGGTGGGCTCACATCCCCCCGGGTCAGTGTGAGACACCAGCAGCACACGGAGCCGGTGCTGGCGTCCCAGGAAAGTGCTCCCGAGCATCTCCTGCTCGGGATCACCGCTGAACAGCACACCCTGAGCAGGGCCCTGGGGCTGTGGGACAGATCCTGCAGGAGATCCTGCACCCCCATCTAGTGGCCTCAGCCGTCCCTGTGACACCAAAGGCAGGAGGGAAAACCCTCGGAGGACTTTCAGGGCTTGCAATAAAATCACTGGCTGCGCAGTGGGGGTGAGTAAGGAGTGACATTGCACATCAGAGCAGCTGGGGTTCCCTCCAGTGCCCAGCTGTGCTTCATCCCACCAGCCTCAGACGTCTGTACTGCCAGAGATCAGGCCAGGTTCTTTGCAGTCTACAGCACGGAACTGAACAGTTTTAGGGTTTGATTAATTTCATCCTAAAGTAGACATTCTAAAGTGTGTTGTGAATCACACTTTAGAGAGGCCTCTTTCCTTCCCCAGACTATTAGGGGATGAGTAACTGATTGAAATGTTAGCATCTACATGCGGGATGTCTGCAATTAGAGAGACAGATCCTATTTTGTCTTATGACATCTTACTGAATTTATTAAAATACAAATCTTGTTTCTCATGGATGTCAACAAGAGATCAGAGATTGCCTGGTTAAGTAACACTCTAACAGTGCTGTCAGAGTTGTGTACAGCCTCTTCCAGCTCAGGAAGATGGGTCCTGCCTCCTCATGAGGGTTTTCATACCTTTCTCCTCTCTCCTCTTAATGAAACTGATACTGTCTGCCCAGGCCTGCCAGTTTCTTCAGCCCCTCTCCTGTAGTCACAACTTCTAAATAAAGCAAAGCATCAGCCATCTCTGACACCAAAATAGCTTGGGCACCAGCTACTCTTTGGTGAGACTCAATGCCAAGTCCCCTCAGAGGACTCTACAAACTACTCCCTTTGAGGGCTTTTTGCTTACTGTTCCCTCTTCCTGCATCGTGGACAGAAATTATACCAAGGTGACTTCTCCTAAATGAAAAAGAATGACAGTATTCAGACAAAGGAGATTCAGGCCCAGATCTCTAGGGGGAAAACCAGCTTGCCTTTGAGCCTCTCAGAGTCTTCACCAGGCAAATTTGAGGCAGCAAAAGGCTGATGGGGAGGGTGCCAGAGCAGCTATCACCCATTCTTCCTGCTGACAAAGCTCTCTGGGTGGCTGATCCTCATCTCAGCAGCTGTGCTGATCCAAGTGTTTAAGAGACTGCTGTAAACCTGGTTGTGTAGACAGTCCAGGTTTTTCCAAAGTCTCCTCCTAACAGCTCCCAATTATTTCACCAATTCAGTTTCATCAGTGCTATCAATGGGATGCAGAACCACAGCCAGGGCAGACAGCAGAATCTCTTTAAGGGGGCCTTACCACAAGAGGAGCCATACTACACAGCTGCTCTCACAGGGCTGTGGCACAGCAGGAGGCAAAGCATCTGCATCTCCAGACACCACAGATGAGTCTGTCTATTCTTAAAGCTGCCTTTCTCAGCTGTGAGCCTCTCTAGTCATAGGTTGTCATGGCTGCCAAAAAGACAGCTTCTATAGAGAATGAGAAGTAGGAATTATAGCTGAGCTGAAATGCAGAAAAACTTGCCAAATAAAGCAAAACACAAGGCATTTCAGGGTAGCCCTCCCTTTTTGTGTGTGTGTTTTCATCAAGTACTTCTTTCTTTCCTTTTAATTCATAAAATTCACTTCTATTATTCCCATCATCAGATTTCTCTACACAAACATGATGACTACAGTTTTAGTTTCCACCTCCAGAGAAATACATGCCTACATTTATCCAAAGTACCTTTCTTATTCAATTAAATTTACAAATTCATACCTTTGGTACATGATGGCAATCCTGTGCACTGCTGTCATCTCTATCAAAACTCACTCATTTGCCTGTAAGAGCCCATATCTACTTAGTACTTTTGTTATGGCCTCAAGTAAACAATAAAAAATGTACTTCCTTTTGACAGCTTTAGGACAGAACAGTGCAACTGTGACAGAGGTTAAAGATGATGAATTAATTTAGTACAGTAAGTCAGACACCACACAGACCCCACACTTGTAGAGAGAATTTGCTCTCAACACTGACCAGACCTATGTCATCTAGGGTGTGCTTTTGGTTAAGATTCAGCACAGCAATGTTTTCAGACTAGTAAAAAGCCCACTTCCATTTTTACCATTTCAACACTCCTTACATCTAGCCAGGCTGCTGGCGAGCCTTTTGTTTAATCAAGACCTCCAGATTATTTTTGCAGGCAAACCTAACACCAGGCAACTTTGTGGTTAAAAGTACCAGCTTTGCACAAAAACAGTAAACCCGATGATTTTAAACTTTCAGGTAAATCAGAGTGACTCAAATGGAGTAGCAGAAGAAAAATAAGGATTGAAATGGAAAGGTGTGTGTGATTTGCTCACAAGTTAGGAGGGCTGGTTTCTATCTTCAAGATTAATCTGCTAGGATCCTGTTTTATTTTAGGAATCCAGAACAGTTGATTCATGATGACTCTTTCCAATCTTTTCTTACACAGATCAAATCCAGAATGTCATCCATATAGGAATATAGTGCTTCTGTCTTGAAACTTCCTGTTTCTCAGCACCCACCTGAGCTTTGGAATAATTTATCTACTGTTTAATGACAGTAGCCCAACAGGCAGAAGGAAATGCTGTCTTCAGTCAGCCCTGCTAGCCCCTGCAATGCACATGCAGAAGGTGGCTTGTGGGAAGATGCTGTTCTTTATCTCCAAGCACCACCCACTGTCACTCCTTAGACCATATTCCTCCTGCAGCACCCATTTCCTGGACCTGATAATGGGGGCTGGCAGGGTTCACACATTCTCCTTCTATCCAGGTGAACTTCTCACCTTTAAAAAAGTTGAAACTGCATGGAGTATTGCAGAAAGAGGATGGGAAACACATCAAAGTTCAGGTGCCTCAGACAGCTGTGTCACACAGCCAGCTGCCCCCGGTATCTGGGTCCTGTCACCACATCAGTCCTGCCCTAGCACATTGCTTCAGCAAGGGAGAAAAAAGGCACAGGGAACTTCTTTGGCAGTAGGAGTCCCAGAACAGCCCAGCCTCTCATTTTTTTCTGTCAAAAATAATTCTGTTGCTTTTCACCCTGGGACAGAGCAGAGAAGGAAGGAAAACTGACCTGATGTGCTTACTTATGCATATGATGTGGGGTTTTTTTTGCTGTTTTCTTCAGTACAGACACAAGGGATGCTGTCCCAAGTTTCCCAATCAAGCTATTTCTCATGTGGGCAGGATTGCTGAGTGTTTCTGAAGATAGCATCAGAAACATATGCTACAGACAGAAAGGAGCTAGAGGATAAGGAAGTACTCGAAGCCCAGTTTTAACACAACCCCCTCACCAAACATGCAAAGTTATGCTGCAAAAAGCAGCTTTCAAAGACTTCCTATTGACTTAAGCTAAGACATGTTAGCAGGAGAAAATTATCATATACACCAGCTGAGACAGAGTGAAAAAGAGACAGAGCAGGAAATGGTGTTACAGTAATTTTGCATTTAACTCTGCTCATTTCTTACAAATCTTGTGTCAGTTTCCTACCTCATTTTATGTAAAATTCTGTTTTCAAAGCGAGGTTTACGGTTCCTCAGAAAAAACCCACATTTACACAATTGTGGTCAAGTTCACCTTCACCAGGACACTGGTGATGTGCCTTCCACCATCCCACTCTGGTTTTTGTTCCTGGATGTGGTTTATCTGTTAAACCACTACTGTCACTCAGCCAAGGTGCCTGCAGCAGCCCGTCCCCAGGAGCTTCTCAGAAACACGCCTGGGCTGTGGTGAGACACCCACTGCAGCAGCCAGAGTTACCTGCAGCGTGAGCTGAATGAACACACCCTGAGTGCTGCCCAACAGCTCCATCCCAGAGGGGCCATGGCCCAGCCTTCCTGGAAACTCCCCCGGAGAACCAGTGCGTGCAGCTTGTCACACAGCATCTCAGAGCCAGAGCTCCGTGCACAGGATTATCCAGACAGGACTGGTAAGCTCCCGGAGCGTGACCTGCCCAGACCTCAGCATGTCCAAGGCTTTGTCACAGAACAGGTCCTAGTCACAAGGGTGGTGGTTCCATAGGTCTGTGAACCAATCAATGGACATGGGTGCTCAGTATGAGGCAGGCTCAGCTTGTTCCTCCTGTCCTTTCAACACTGTCTCAGCTCAGTTACTGGGCAGTAACACAAGGAACCAGTTCAAGATACTGCCCTAGCTGAGTGACCTTTCTTTTCTAAGATGGTTTATGGCTGGCTCAGATGCCCAGTCTGGTTCACTGCAGAGTCCCATGGATGCAATGCTGAAAGGAAAAGGGGTGGGTGGGGATGGGAGGAGGAGCAAGGATGGGACCTGGTAGTTTACACTCACAAGGATCTCCATCCATGGTCCCACTCTGAACAGCACATGCTGTGCCAAGAGGCACGCTGGTGGCCACTGTGAACTTAAAAAGACTTCAAACGTGGACACAGTTTTCAGAAATAAACCATTTCTTTTAATTGGCAAGTAGAACACACATTACAGGTCATTAGTATTTTATAAACAATATTAAGTTACAAATACATGTTAAAAATTGCAGTTCATGGCAGCTAAAAGCTTGGAGTCCAAAATGCATCTTTGCAATGCTTCGTTACTTCCCTTTCTCCAGTCTGCTGGATGAAGATGAATAGAAGATCATTTATCATCTACTAAAAGGTGGTCTACTATATATTCAAATAAAACCAAAACTTAATTCCTAAGAACATCACTAACAAACAGAGGCATTCAAAGTACTTTAGCCACCTTAATTCATGTCAGATGCAATGAGGACACAGTTAAGAATTATTCTTTAACACTTGAAGCAAAGACACAGACATCTTCACATTAAACTGATCAATGCTTTCTGATCCAACTCAGCTTAAAACCTGTACTAGCTTCTACCCCACAGAGACCTAAAGTCCATCATGCAGGCTTCCAAGCCATCAAAGCTAGATGTTTGTTATCAGACCCTTACACAGAGAAAAATTACGGTGTACAACTAAACAGCATACATAAATATGCATTTCATATTTAGAAGACCTTTATTCCTCTCCTTTTGTTGGTATTAGTGAGATACACAGCTCATTCCATTTTTACTACACTCATAAAATTAACAAGTTATCATTATGCATGTTAATATACTAAATACTGTTTAACAAGTCTCTTTTAAAAAGTATTTAAAAACATTTTTTGAAAAGTAGAAATCTATTTTCCAGAAAAGCAAGTGGTACTAGGATAGCATGGACTCCAGTGCATAAACATCCTTTCAGAGAAAACCCATCCTGACGGCTTTTGTGCCTGGGAATCAGCATGTCTCAGCTGCCAGATTCATATTCTATTTGTCCTTCTCACCGTGGTGAAAAAAGGTCATCAAAATCAGCTTACCTTGCCTTTCAGTTGGCAGACTTTCAAAGATTACCATTCACTGGACTGTGTAAGAGAGACAAGTAGCTTTGACATGAGTTCATTTCTCTCTTACTCATATTTATGAGAGTCAGTTTTATTATACTGCTGAGATTGCTTCTTCAAATCCCAAGTCTGCTGAACGTGCCTGGAGAAATGACTTCGTATCTCAAAAATATCAAGAGTACCATTCAGATTTGAATTTCTATTAAAAACTGTGCACAGTTAGCAAAAATTACACTGCTGTAAAAACAAAAGGCCTGCTCCTTGGCCTGCTCAGAATACAAGCTACAACGTAGATGATTACACCAGAGGGATTTTTCTCTGCTTCTTGTCTAAATGCAGGCATTAAAACTGTTACTAAGCTTTTCCTAAGAGAGCACGCAAGGGGTGTGGCATAATATACATTAATCAGGAACAAAAAACCAGTAACAAACAGCCATTCTAGAAAATGCTGCAAATTAGCAGCATGCTTGGTTTCCAAAACATAAGGAATTGCATGGGAGTTGTCAAGATGAAGTCCACACACCTCGATCATTGAACTGATCACTAGATTCCAAGAAACCAAAGCTAATTTAAAAATACACATGACAACTGCCTAGAAGGCAGGGTTTTATCATCTGTCAATAACCAGATGAATAAAGTGCATAGCAACTATTATAACAGTTTCTTGAAAAGAGAATATGTTTACCAAGTCTCAAAGTTTGTAAGCTTGACACTTATCCATACATCTTGCTACATGTGTGGCTTCCCTTTTGTTTTGCTATTTAGCATCACTGATCAACCCTTCAGCACTGTCCTGTGATTTCCTTTGCACTTCATATGGAATGTGCTGAGATCTCTGACTGTTGCCTGATGTATGTCTGGAAGCTCTTGTCACCAATGGGATGTTCTCTAGAAGAAAAGAAAAAAAACAGGATTATACATAGAGCTTTCTGTCAGGACATAATGTCAGAACAGAAAGTGGAACACACAAGAGCTTCTTTTGTAAATTTGATTTTTAAAGTTGTAATTGTAATGATAATACTGCATTTTACTTGAGCTAGAAGAACTGACTGAATTGATCCTCTTTTTTGTCAGCCATATGCAGAATGCTTTATTTATGTGTACACAAAATACAGTCATGTGGCTGTGTCAGCCACTTTCCATTTTTAAACCAACACTCCAAGATAAGCTGGTAAACACATGTATCTTCTGCTATTAACTGCTCAGCTCACCAACATGGGTTCAAAATTTAAAAACAACAATATAACAACCCACATTTAGATTTTATGAATAAAACCACATTAAAAACAAGCATTAAAAAAATCCTTACATTCCTTTAAAATATTGTGATATCAATCCTAAGTCACAGTGCTACTCTGTACGTATTTGCAGAATCTTTTTGGACAAAATATGGTGAAAGCCAAAGTAAGGGAAATACCATTTTCCAGGACTGTTCCCCTGTCTGTACAACCCATTGTACTTACTGGCTTCCATACTTTGTCTTCTTAAATTTATCCCTCTTATACTGAGCATGCTCCTGCTCTAAAGTTCCAACACCTTCAATAATCAGCCTTAGTGTTTTATATGTCTCCTTAGGGTCGTCAATGATGAATGTGGAATACTCCTCCTCTTCAGGTCCATCATACACAGATTTGCTCCCACAGGCCTCTGGAGAAAAAAAAATAAAGTACATGAGTAGTTATCAGGCAGGGGGAAAAAGCAAGACAAGCAGACTAAAAATACTCAGTCTGGGGGGGTTCATACAGTTTCTTGGTTTGCTTCTCTATGTGGCTGACATCAACAGCAGAAGCTCCTTGTCCTTTTGCTGGGGCTGTTGGGAGGCACAGAGGCTGTCCCATGACCATTCCCTCCTCCTTGTCTCACACAGAAAGGCCACCAAGCCTGGCAGCTGCTCCTGGCTTGGTGGGAAGCTGTTCTTTGCTGCACAGGCAATGCTTTAATCTCAAATGCCACTATCTGCACCCCATGCACACATTTTGGAAACTCTGACACAGGCCTGCCTCTGCCACTGTGCTGCAGGCTTGGCCTGCACAAAGTCAAATATTCACCTGCTGGGACAGGTTCCAACCCCAGGCAGCAAGTACAGGCTGAATTCAAAAGCATTACAGGCTGAAGTAGCCATGTTTTACCACATCACCCCTAAAAGATTCATACAATAAGCATAAGCAGAATATGCCATGACTACTGCCTGGCTGCCTCTTTATGACATATCCAAAGGGGCAAGTCATACTTCTATACCTTCTGATCTTACCAGGGAGCCTTCCTGACTAAGAGATCTGGACACTGACCACACATGAACATGTACAACATTTCCCATGTAATCTACTCCTGCACTGTAGCAGAGCATATTTAAAGGAGAAAGAAGGGAGAAGAGCATTTTACTTTGTCTCTCCTTCTAGCTTTACTGCTGTCCCAGTCTCAGCTTTCCAATTCCCTTCTCCTTGCTGCACTGTCTGTGCCAGAGCTGCGTCCTTTTCCCCAGCACCGAAACTCGATGCTGGCCCTGGCAGCGAGGATTCGGAACAGAGGAAAGCTGGGCACCAGTTCAGACAGCTCGGAAGTGGTGAGGATCTTGAGTTTGCAATTGCACAGCAGCCAGGAACAGATTAAAGTGCTTTCCAGTCTGTGTGTTTGACACCACTGGCTTATCTCATATTATAAAATAAAGTCCTATTTAAAGATCAGTACCACAGTGAAGGCTTCCCCGCCACTCCCTGTGCTAAACTGAGATTTCAAGTCTGGCACTGTGTACACCGGATACTTCTCTTGGCATGCCTGCTAGTACCAACTTCCTCTGCTGTCTCTTCTTTCTCTTATCCTTTCCATCACATCTCTGCTTCCCTCAGCTCCTCAAGGTTTCCCAGCCAAAACTCCACTTTTCAACATTTCACAGGCATCCACAGGTCATCCTCAATGGGTAATTCCAAAAAAGCCTTCCTGAAGAAACCATTTGTATCCAGCCTGTTCTTAAGATCTGAATCAGGGAATGTGCACATGACTTCTGGTAACACAAAACCATATTCCACTGAAGCCTCAGCTTTGCTGGTGCTTCTTGTCAGGATCAGTAAAACTCTGGTTCAGGGCTGGCTCTGATTTGTCACTCCAGAGCATCCAAGCAACGCTCTGTGTCTATGCTATTTTAGTATGATGTGGTTAAGACCATATTTTAAACAACTGTTATTACACAAAGAACTTTTTACAGACCACAAGACCGCACCAAAAATAATACACACAACTGCCTCAAGACAGCAAAAGGGGAAACAAGTGAAATAAAGGCCACTGTGTTCTAGGATGTGATTTGCAAGGCTGGTCTAGCCAGAACATCCAACTTTTCACAGGTATTTTTGCCTTGGTAAGTGAATTGGAGATGCAATGATCTTTAATCCTCACCTTGCATTTTCTCCAATTTTGGCATATACAAGTTGAAAAGAGAGTAGATGCGCTCAGTTTCTCTATCTCCGTCTATATCCAGTTGTATATTTGCTGGCAGGCCTCTGTAAGGCATCAGGAAGAGAGGTGAAAGTTATATGCTTAACAGTGTATTATGGCACATAAAGCACTTAACAAGGAGTACAGTTCTCTTGAAAGCAAACAGATTGTGTGTAACAGAGCTCAAAACAATCCATTTTTTTCCAAAGGAAGAAGACAAGTTCAAACTTCTTTATGCCTCTATTTATCCAGCATACTTGCACTGACTTGAAAGAGAAGACTGTGTCGGTACTCAGACATTTTGGTGAATTAGTCTGCTACAACCAGATGGAGGAGCCAAAGCACTGAACTTCCAACCACACTTGTCTTATATTGTGACTACCACTACAGTCTTTTCACTTCTCTCAGTTCAGAGGAAAATTCCTTCCTACAAACCAGACAGTACATCTTTGTTTAAGAGAAAGCATGAGCAGCCCCCATAAAAGATCAGTTTAGAATTAAATCTATCAGCAGATGAGCGCTTCAGGAATTTGCAAACAGGATACTGAAGGGATTTCTGACATTTTTGTTAATGGCAGATGATCAAAACCAAAGTATTTTATCCCACAGTCATCTCTTATCACCATCTTTAAAGAGTCAACACTTTGATCATCAAGACATGCAGAATCAGGAATACCAATAGATGGCCTTTGAACACCGGTTCACCTGGCAAGTCTTAGTTAAGTGTGCACTTGCAAGTCTCACTGCACAGACACACACACCCATGGCATGGTGAAACCCTTACCCTGTGCAGGGTGTGCAGCCAGGGGTGTTATCTGCAGTAGCTTTACAGCAAAGCCAGTGGCCATTGAGATAGGCTGAGGGATGGTAGACCGTGAGGCGCTTCTTGTTGCACTGGCTAACTTTGGTGAGGATATCAATCCAGTCCTTGGCCTCCACACAATTATTTGCTTGGATATACAGGACTCTCCTTTCAGGCTGGATCACCTGGAACATCTGCAAATAAACCACAGAATAAAGAACCAGAATGAGTCAGTGAACCTAAGACTAGACTTGGAGTGAAGAATTACTGCAGGAAAAAACACAGCACACTAAAAGAACAGACCTATAAATACATTTCAACACAAAACCAAGCAGCAAGTGTACCCTTAAAAGAACAAGACCTTTCACCTGGTACCAGCAGTAAGATACCATTCCTGTAGGAGATGATTTACAAATAGCTAATATCCACTTGCTGCTTGGGTCTCAACAAGATTTGTTGTCAGCCTCAGGGAAGCAATTTTAGTAATGCTGCAACTCCAAGTTTTGGAAGGCTGACAGAGGAACTCAGTGCTGGCCTTAAAGGAAATGCTCATCAGCAGGAGGCAGAAAAGAGAAAAACAAGAGTTTGGATCCAGCCTTAGTGACAGCTTTGCTTTAATACTGCCATTTCTCTTTTTAACACCTGTTTCAGCATGACCCTTGCTTTTTAGTAACTTCCATGCTTCTGCACTCAACTATAGCTGCTATTAGAAAGTCACAAAAATACTGTTTCTCTTTGATTGACATCAAGTGGTTTAAATAATTACACATTAATTCTGCATCATGGCTTGGCCACTGAAAATCTAAACTAAAGCACTCCTGCCTGTTCAAAACAGCTTGCAACCTACCTAAAAGGGTATTTATTTTCCTCTTGAAGAAGGAAATTTTTGATGCACAGCCTTATTTGCTTGATTACTGATCATGCACTGAAGATGACTAGGCTCAAGTTAGTGATCCTAGCTGCAAATTTTGGAAAGGCAGATTTCCTTCATTTCATCTAGCTTCTGCAAGTACTTCATTTTAGTGCATTTTCTTCTCTTTCAGGTATGCCTAAATTATCTTTCTCCCCTCTACTTCCTCATTTGATTATTCAAATCATTAGACCATACACTGCCCATACCATATGGAATACAATTTTCCAAACAGCTGGTTTCACTATGCTGTTTTAAAAAGAAAACCAGAGAGGTGCAAACACACACACACACAAAAGAGACCAACCAAAAACACACAAACCTACCAATAACAACAAACCAGACTCAACAAAATTAAAATTTGCCTTTGTTTATTAAATAGACCTGAAATATTGGCTTGAATTCTGCACCTAGCTGGCTGGAAGAATGTTGCAGACTGGCACCAAGCACAATCCTTTCTTCCTTTGTGACACTTTTAGATGCACATGATTCCAAACAGCAAAGGGAAAACTCAAACAACCATCTCCCTGGATCTAGTATCCCTACTGGTATCAGACAATAATTAGGAAGGCACAAGACACAATGGCAGTGTAGGAGCTGCTTGGTGTGATCAGTCCAACAGTGCCAACTACACACCAAAGAGTCCTTTAAATAAAACTCTTCAGGGCATAACTGTCAATTTCAGTCTGGGAAACAGGGAAAGAAGGAAGAAAAAGGAAGACAGAAGCATGTAGTTCAACCCTCTATTAACACAGAACTATAGGGAAAATAATTTTAATGTCCTGCTGGGGTAAAAGGACCCTCCTGCATTGCAACAAAGAACAGATTTAAGGAGTATGGCTTTGTGTAACGGGATACCAACCAAAGTGATCCAACACATGGCAATGGTTACTGAGGAGCCCACAGCTAAGCCAGAGAATTTCAAGTGGCTGCAAGGCCTTTATACTACCAAAACCAGTTGCCTCTCAAACAACACAGAAGACCCAAACAGTACTTAAAGCCACCCTCATGTTCCCCAAACTGTGCTTAAGAATTACGAAGGCTACTGGCCTTACTGCCAGACAGGCAGATTTATCATGAGTGAGAAAGACACGCTTGGTGCAATTCAGAGCACAGAGAGTATTTATACAAAATGTGGATTTTTATCACACTTAGCACCCATTACGGAATCTCCATTGCAAATACATCTGCTGTGGTGTTCTGAGAATTCTGATCTTGCTGCAGTAATCTATTTATATATGGCAAGAAAAATAGGAATATATTAGCACAAGAAGGTGGTAACAGTATTTTCTACCGTTTATGGAAAGACTGAATCTTACTTTCCAAAACTGATATAGTCACCTTGATATTCCAAGTAATACTGAATTTAGCAACCAAAATAGCACAGTTGTTTTTGATGTTAACAATAAAGCTATATTTTTCCTATAATGACTCTTCACATATTTTGGATTCTCAGTCTAGCTCAGTAGACTCAACATAAGTTACAAAATTATAGCTCAGCTCCTTTCCACAGATACTGAATTTTATCTCAACTGTGTGGCAGCTTTCAGTTCAATCAAGATAGTTTGCAGAGTGCAGATGGCAACAGTTCATCACATGTTACAGCTGCCTTCTGATAGCTTAAAGTATTTTGCAGCTTGATTGGTTTTTGCCTACGTAGTAGAGTTATACACACCAGAGCAAACTACAGTACAATTAAGATGTGTTCTAGAATCAGACAGAACTGAAACTTACTCCATGTTTTGACAGAGAGAGAGAGATGCTACCAAAATAATACCTGAAATTGGGAAATACTGAGGAGTCTTGTATTTCACTTTTAATAAAGAGCTGTTTGAGGAACCTAATATCATGGGCATGTTTGAACACTGCCCTGCATGATACTCACAAGCAGTGTAGACAGCAGGTTAGACTTAAAGGCAGAAAAAGATAAAAGTCACAATTATTTATGTGTATAAATAAGTCTGTAGTAGATGCATGTTAAGAACTGGGAAAAAAACTGAGCTCCTTTTTTTTTTTGTTTAATTATAAATAAATTTTTTAGGGACTGGATTCAGCCTTACAGGCAGAGGTGTATGAAAAAGGTTCCCAACATCACCCAAACTGATCAGGTCTGTTCTTAAACAATACAGAAGTTGGCACTAGTGTTGCATGCATGAGAAATACTGCTGTATTTCATTCCCTAATGTGGCAATCAAAGTGGTAAACCATACCAGCACAGCACAGATGTTGTTTTGGTACATAACCTAACCCAATTTAAATAGACATATACAAATACATATATATATTTGTGGGAGTATGTACTTTCATTAACCTATCAAGAAACACAATAGCTAATAAAGAAGTTGTGATCCTTCACAATGATAAGCAGTGAGTTCCTGCCCACCAGAGAGGCCTGACAGAAAGGGCAGGGACTCGATCATCTTACCTGTGTGTGTGACCTTACACAGCTGACAGCTGATCAGCAGAGCTCAGTACTGAGTGTGCTGCAGATCACGAAATCCAAAGACTGCTGACTGGGCTGTTAAGAATCTGAATGGGCTGTACTTTTGGAAACTCCTGCTACTATATACAGAACAAGCAGCTGTGGCTGTACATCTTTCAATAGAAATCCAATCCAGGTTACAAAAGGGAAAAAGGCGATTAGGCTGGTGGATCTGGAGCAGCCTAACAAATACATTAATGAAGATGACCTACTTACATTTTTCATTTTAAAGGATTCCTCCTCTAGTCTTTCCACTGCCAGAATGTTTTCAATTGGAATGCTACACAGAGGGTGATCACCTGCAGAACACAGACACACAGATAATGAGCCACTTACTCACAATTCATCTTCACCTTTTGCCCTTTTTCTAAGGGCTGATACAGTTTCTTTGATGATCATTTTGACTGCATAAGAAAAGAGGGAAAATCTTTCACTCAGCAGGGATTTGCTAGCATGGTCCTTAAGCATTATCCTAAGTACATTTCTGTTTTCAGCTGCACTACCTTGCATTAGCAGACCTCTTAGAAACTGCTTATTGCAGCAGGACACAGTGTATTTACTGCAAAGGTGACAATGAAATAAATCATTCCTGTCAGCTGAACTGAACAAGTGGTGATGCAAGACCTCAAAGTTGAGTATGAAATAATGACTGGCATGATCTGAACATACATCCTTATCTTTCTTACTCCCTATGTACTGACATGATGGAAGGAAGTGGTATTTATTATGTACTATTGAACAGACAGGAACAACTTGCAAAAAGCTAAATCCTTGCTATTGGGCAACATTAAGTGAACGCATTTTAAAAGTTCAAAGATTGCAGGTGAACCCCTGTCTACTGCACCCAGTTGTGCCAATGCTACAGAATTTATGAGCACATGCTGAGATGCATCTGAGAATGTTCAATACAAACCCTAATCCTGGCTTAAGGTTTTGTTTCCTAGGACAATCTAGGTAACTGTGAAACCTACAGATGATGCTAATAACTGATATTAGACAAATGTTATCTACTATTACTTTGCTAACTTACAGGGTCCTGTGCTATCCAAGAAGCTTCTCTGTAAATACAGACACTAAAAAAAGAGCAAGAACATACAGGCTGGCAGACATGCCTGCACTGTCTTCTACAGTTACAGATCTAGATCTCAAGTCTTCTACACAACCCTTATGTTTAATCTTTGCTTTAATGTATCAAACCAAGACAGGCAAACCTTTGTTACCTTTGCTTTTCTGATAGGTAAACTCATGGTTTGTCAGGCGAAACCATCTCTTCTTAAAGTTTTTCATACCAAATCGTTTTCTTCCTTGAGCTCTCTTGATCATGAACCTAAGTAAACAGGGTACCAATTGTTACAATATACCAGACTTTAAATATACATGCTTATGTATATGGATTTATATGTGTGTATATATATATGCATACAGATACATGTCATCACACTTGCAAAGCTTTAGGAGGCGACACAGAGTGTTTTCTAATTATTGAGGTCTTTTCTTGGCAAGGAAGAGAGTCCCATTTCGATAGGTTTAGTGCATCTGTTAGTTAGATCTGTCCTTTTTTCAGATCTAAATGAGGGGCAAGACATGTAACTTGACTTGTAGTTAGTTAACTGAGCTGCAGTTTGTGCCCTTTCTGCAGTCACAAATCCAGCTAAATGGTTTCCTAGTACAGCAGGAAAAAGGCAGAACACAGTTAGTACTGCTCTGCTAAGCTCGACCTATTGACTCGACAAGCTTTATTTTCTTTTTTTTAAAGCTGTGAGAAAGCTCAAAAGATTTAGACTATGTTTAATAATTAAAAGGCAGGTGTAAAGCCTCTGGAGCACACCTACTGTACCCTTACATGCTTTAATCACTCTCAAGCTCTAGAAACAAAGTCAGGATGTTCCACAGCCTCATTTGCAATTGCACATAGATATTGCAGTTGGAAATGCAATTTCAGTAACATACAAAGTGATCTCATGGTTGGAAGGTAGAGCATCCCCACCTCTTTTCTAGCAGATATGGGGTGTTCATTTAGTGAGTTGTCAGTTTTATTTCAAACATGAATAAGTTTACTGTGAAATTAGTTCACTGAGAAACTGTGATGCATCCACCACTTTCCTAACCACTAAATCAATCCAAAAGCTTCAATGTGACTTTGGTGACTTCATACCACCCAGCATCACTTTTGTTGGATAAAAATGTGTGTGCATATGCAGTAGAGAGTTGATAACAGCTACTCTTCACGTTACATTAACTATTGTGCCAAATACAGAACTGTATAATGGAGTGGGTAAAAACTACTTACTACAGAGTAGTTTTTATCAGGTAGGAAGGCACTAAACAGCACAAAGAGCACACAGAGAGAACAGCAAATGACTTGGCTGAAGATTTTTCAATAGCATAGCTAAAATGGTTAGAACAGCTAATACTGTTTCTTGCTTCTGGTACCTTCAGTCACAAATAACTACAATACATCTGACCAGACCACAGCTCTGTTTACAGCTCAAACTGAAACCCAAGTTCCTTCAGACTTTAACTGTTTTGTAACCAGCTGGGCTGGTGCCTGCTGCTTATTCCAAGTTGTGTGGGCAAAAGCTGACAAAGACTGTCTACAGCAACAGATTGGGTTTTTTTTAACTGGTTATAGTTACAGATCTCTCATTCTTAAAATGGTCAGACAGTTACTGTCTTGGTCGTTATTTTTGGAATACTAGAGAAATATTTAATAAAACCATGTGATTCAGGTCATCACCAGGCTTATTGGCAGAAGCCTTCCATTCCAGTTAAGGCAAATTTCAAAGAAAGAACTGATATCCTTGGGCAGGACAATGTGCTCTTCAAGTTAGTTTCTAGTCCTTTTCATGCCAGCACTTAAAGGTGACTTAAAACTGCAAACTCCTACAGAGCCTCCCCTTTTTGAAAAATGCAAACTCCATATGGCAGAACTAAGAGCACATTTCTAATTAAATTCTTCATAGTTGACATAGCCAAGAGAAAAATGTGGTTTTATTTTCCAGAGGTAGGTGACAAACATTCAAAGTCACAGAAGTTATTAGGTCAACTTCTTTGTTTCTAGCAATTGCAAAATGTATGAGAAGTCAAAGCAAACAGAAGCATAGAGGGAGAAAAAGTCCAAGATTAAACCCATTTTGGTGCAAGGTGGTTGGAGACACTGTTTCTTTCCATACTTATGGTAGACCTGAGTCTGGATTTGCCTTAGCCTTGCTTGGGAAGTATCAACATGCCCTTTTCACCAACAAAAACCACCAATTCTCCTTTTCATTCTCTTCCTTTTGGAAAGAACCAGGCAGGCAGCTGGTAAGCAGTGATGGCATGACTGATGTCAGCAAACCCAAGTGCCAGCGACTAATCTTTTCATTCAAAAGTACATATGCTATAGCTTTCCATTTGATACTCTTAATAGAGGCAAAGATAAGAGTAAGAAAACAAAAGCAAGCAAAAATATCGCAAAGGCAAATAGAAGCACCACTAAACAGCCTTTCAATTCATCTGGAGATGAATCACATCAAAGGCTGTAAAAAGTTCCATGACAAAACATGGCAATAATGCAAAATGTCAGAAAAAAATAGACTGCTGAAAGCAACTTCTTAACCTTGAGAATAATTTACATGAATGCTACTTAAGAAGTGCCTAGAAAATGCATGGTCTCTTCATCACTTCCAGTAAGTTCATCAGGATCCACACAGTGCTTCTTGGTGCCCTGCCTACAGATAAAAATGCTTTATTCTCTGTTTACTGCAGGTTTTTGTTTTAAGGGGAAAAAAAAAAAAAAGATATCAACATCAAGAAATGGGTAACTAAATGTTCTCTGCTGGGTTTACAAAGGCATTTCAGGATGGTTAAACAGAGTACTTCCTCCCCGAAGTTAAGTCAGACAAATCTACTGCTGCGAAGGACATGCTGTCAGCCAGTAGCTACAGCAAAGCAGCAACTGCCTCTACCATCTTACCTGCATGAACTATTACCATCAACTTTCTTTACTGTTAGTTTAAGAGTCCTTACAACAGCAGCCACAGGCCGAGCAAGAAAAGACAGAAAAAAATCAGACAGGAGCAAAAGAAAGACAGAGGCAGAAAAAATGTTTTACAGTTAGAGGGCAAATGTTACAAACTATAAATTTATTCTGAAAACGGAAAGAATGATAAATGTACAGAATTAAAAGAGACAAAATTGCTTCTAAGGACAGAGGTTTATCAGAGAAGTGAACTGTCAAGGTTAAATAGAAGGGGTAGTCATGTTTTCACTGAAAATGTAGTTCTTGCATTACTTAAAGCAACCATGAAGGATTACTTTCAAACATTATTTGAGTTTACTGAGCTCTGACAAAAATTTGGATTTTTTTTTTTTACTTTCTTCCTCCCAGCTCAAAAAAGCTGTTTCTAAAGTGCACTTAGATGATTTTAACAACTCAGTTTTGTAACAAAAGATGTCAGCAATTGGTATCTGAAACTAACAGAGCATATGGAACATGCTTTCCAAAAAAGGAAAGGTACTGAAACTATAAACTGTTCCAAGTTCACGTCAAATTTTCCTCGAAATGGCCATAATAGTTAGCATATGAATCTTATAGAACAGCAAAAGCAAATTCCATTTGCAGGCTTTGCCCTCATTAACTTACTCAGTATCTGTCTTCACAGCCTTCGCTGTCTTTATAGTGGAATTTCACAGATTTATTCACTGGAGTTCAGGAAGAAGACCCCAAGCTGATTTTAGTACAATGCTGATTTAAGTTTATCTTGCCTTAGCTGAGCTAATTAAGTTCTACAGGCTTCTCTTTCCTCCACTTATTTCAAAACACATTTATATTAAGATGCTTAAAGCAAATGAAGATATGTTCAAATCAGCTATAGCAACCACAGAGAGCAGAAATCACAACACAAGAATTTTCCTACATTCTTTTCTGAATGCATGAATGGAATAGGGGTGGCAGAAAAAGAGATGGCTGCCTTAGAATGGCAGTAAGCACAAGAGTAAAGGGTTTTGTTGCACATGCACACTTACCCTTCCTTAAGCAATATAGGTTGCTCTATGCTTTTGTGATCTCTTCTTCCTGAAGATGAAATTAGATCTAGAAACTAAAAGGTGAACAAAAAGCAGATGTAAAAATGACAGGACCACATTACCCAAATTAAAATCTTTCAACATTTGCACAGCACAGAGTATTTGCAAAAGTAGTTAAGCAGAAGGTAACGGCAGAAGCTTGAGGAATTTGGGAGGTTTCCTGGGTTGTAACCTAAAAAGAGCACAAAAGCTCTTAAGCAGTAGAACTGCAGATGCCCAATACTTCTTTTGTGCTTCTCCTGTGTAACATGGATCTTTCCCTTTTGGACTAAGCAATTTTCATCACAGATCTGCAACATTCTACAAAGCACATATCAAAAGTTCTAAGCAGCAGCTTGTTAATCCAACCTAATTATTAACTAGAAATAGATGCAAAGAGATTTTCCAAAGAGATTTTACTATTCACATGCATATAATGTGATAAAAGTTTCTTGAATATTAGTTACCAGGACTCTGCTTTTCTCAACACACTTCCTGGTTTACCAACAGTATGTATTGCTTTCTAGGAGTCAACTTCAACAGCACAGCAGGATTTTTAGAACCTTCACATGCACTACTTACATTTTTTACTGCATCTGCATATTTCTGTTCATTGAAATAGTCATAAAATGTAGCCATGTAAGATTCCTTGAAATTGGCCTAAAATACAAAGCCAAAACCATGCATATCATCATACAGTTTATACAGAAAATGTCATTGTTAATAGCAGTAGGTCAGGAGGAATGCCACTGCAGATAAGACAGGACTTTTTTTCTGGCCAGAAGTAAAATAAGCAAAGTGCTACTTTCATGTTAAACAGCACACATTCAGTAGTACCAAACTTCTATTTCAGAGACATGGCAGAATGCATTTCATATGTTCAGTTACTACAGTTAATAATGCATTCTTGAAATGCTTCAAAATTCTGCTTTGGCTTTTGATTTTCCTCTGGACAAGAAGTGCAAGAAAAGGAATTCTACTGTCTTGAAGGATTCATAATTGAGGTACACAGTCACCCACAGCTGCCTGTGTGAATCCTAACAAGACCCCAACCACCCCAAATTACCACTAGCTACAGCACTGTGATGCCTTGGTACACTTATTTCAATCAAACATCCAGAGTATGGGCATCTAGATCTAATCTCACCATTGAAAGACAGATAACTGAACTGGTATGAAAAGGAAAGTACAGCCCTTCCCCTTTCTGGGTGACTTTTCTCAGCTGAGTTTTAAAATGCTGAAACAATCTATGAAGCCCTGTAGAGCTGCTAATCATGTATCACAGATAAGTAGAAAACTTCACAGGTTCTCCTGATCACTGTCTTTCTTCCAGAGGAAGGAATGATAAACTCTGAAGTAGACTTCTAGGTTGGTCACACAATTTTGCTTTACTGAAATCTAGTTCAGATTAAGACAGATTTAGTTTTCCTCTAAGCATGAGAGGCTTATAATCAAAGCAAACAGTTTTGCATAAGCCTAGTGCAACTCAAGCATTTTAAAGGCTTAATCACAATTAATGATAAAAGATTAAAAAAATCACTTTCCTAAATTAAGCCATTAAATGAAAACAGCATACTTACAGATTTAGATTTTGATAAGCTGCCTAGTGTTTGAATGGTTTTAGAGATAAGGGTCAAAGTTCGAGAAGTCTGAGGATCCTAGGAAAGAGAACAATATTACATAGACTACCTATCTAAAATAATGACTAGAAGAAGGTAAACTATATTTCTTTTTTCATTTTTCACTTGCAGAAAAGAAACAAAAAATTAGAAAATACCCTGAATAAAACACTGCAGGAAAAGAGTTGATTTTATTTCAAAAGCTTTTTGACTCTTAAACCATCATGCACCACAGCTACCCTACTGACCTTCAGAAAGCCAAAGGTAATCACTCACAAAACAAAAACAAGGCTGTCCACATCCTCCCCACTCCCAGTAAGAACAACTACGAGAAGCCTGGCATACACTGCTTAACATCCAAAATATTTCCAACAGTGCTGACAATCAATCCAGCATTAATGTGATGTGGCAAAACCAAAGCAATGGTTTCAATTAGCAGCTTAAGCCATCTACCTTGTTTGTCCTTAAATTTCATTCTTCTTCCAGTATCACCCAAGTTCTTCACATATAAAGTCATTCAACATATGCTTCATATCCAAGACAGATAAAACTGATCTTTGAACTAACAAAGGTACTTTTCCTAAAGGCTATTGAATTGGACAAAGAATCTTGATAGACAGACTGTGGTGACAGAACCATAAACACAGCTAGAAGAAAACTGATACAGTACTTACTGGATGGTGTGGTGTAAGCTGAAAGAGGTTTGGAGAAAGGATGGCAGGAGCAAAGAATCTCAGGAAAATAAAGCTGCTGACAGCTGTGTACCTTACATCTAGGTCACCTATTAAAAAAAAAAAACCAAAAAACCTCTACTCAGCATTTCAATAATCCTTCCTGAAAAGCCTCATGTAATTATCAGAGAGCCTGGAGAGAGCTAACTCGAGCATGTGCTGGATAATGTATATATTTGCGAGTTACAGGATTAACTGATGATAGAGGATTTGGAGCCAGGGATCAGCCAGCCTAACCCAAGGAAATGTCAATGAGAGCCTCTTTAAAAATAAGCAGGTTCACAGCATAAGCAACAAGAACACCATTCACTCTTCCACCACACAGGGAATTTCACAGACATCTCTGATTCCATGTATGCACTAAAGTATGATGAATAATTTACATAGCTCATGAAACGTTCAGCACAGAGGCCAACTCTCAGCTACCTCCTTATAGCCCTGAGTACAAGTGCTGTACAGACTCCTAATGTATCTATTCCAGTTGGTAGTTACAGAAAATACATTTTACTTATTTAAACATAAAATAAAGAACATGACAGCACAGTCAATGGTTTTTTGCTTGAGCTTCCTTACTCTGAAGTGACTGAACTCATATTATTCTCTTTAACTTTTCCTTACTGTAATCTGCTTCCCTTCATGAAAATACGTAGCTTGGTTGTTTTGCTTAATTCTGGTTTTACACTGCCCACTTACTCTCACAGAGTCAAAACAACTAAGAAGGACTGGAAAGAACTGTCTCTTGACAGCCAGAAAGCCTTTGCAGCACATGGGCTCCTGGAGCAATGAGCTTGCAGTAACTCCAATTTATAGACTGACTTTTATTACAGATCAACATATGAACAGAAAACAATTCCACTGCATGGAATCTGCAGAATGAGCCATTACAGAGCCCTGAACATTTGAAAATTGAGTATGATTTGCAAATACTGAACCTATTAACACATACCATCATAATGATCTTTTTAAATGCTGTTTTCCTTTGAAAGATATTAAGAAAAAAATCCCAATCATCATTAAAAATCATGTTCCTTGTGGAATGAATAATAGATGAAAAAAAAGCACTAACATACTGCAAATATTATTTTGGATAAGGTGTTGTTCAATTACTAAATCCAGCAGGGATCATGAAGACTGCTAGACTACACCTGTGTTTGAAACTATCAGTTATGTAAACTAAAAACGTATATAAACTCACCTTGAAAACGCTTGGCAGCTGATTCTCTCAGTGAAAAGAAAATATCGCACATCACTGTAGGGCAGCTTACACCAGATTTTGTAATTACAGTAAAAATGCGATCAACATATTGCCTCAGATTTTCCTGAAAAAAAATGCAAAGATTGTGATAAAATTAGGATCATTTTCTGCTGTGGAAAGTGGTACTATTCCTGGTTTTATTCATAGTGGCATCATTAAAAGATTCCCACTTTCAACATTACACACTTGGAAAACAAACTCTCACTCAATTATACTGTTTGGGAAATGCACATATTCAAGCAGAAGAGTAAAAATATCATTCCTATAAAACCAAACATGAAATGATACAGCCATACAGCATATCATCCCTTCTTCTAGCCCTGCTGACTACATCATCAGCAGAATCACAGAATCATTAAAGCTGGGAAAGACTTCTCAGCTCATCGAGTCCTACTGCTAACCCAGCACTGCCAAGTCCCCCACTAACCCATGTCCCCACGTGCCACATCCACAGGCCTCTCGTGCATTTCTAGGGATGGTGATTACACCAATCCCCTGGGCAGCCTATTCCAGTGCCTGACCACACTTAAGGTGAAGAAATTTTTCCCCAGTATGCAATCTAAGCCTCCCCTGATGCAACTCGAGGTCTTTTCCTCTTTTCCTGTCACTTGTTACTTGGGAGAAGAGACCAACCCCCACCTTGCTACAACCTCCTTTCAGTTATAGAGAGAGGTCTCCCCTGAGCCTCCTTTTCTCCAGGCTAACCACAGGCTAAGTTATCCTTGTCCTCAGGGCAGCAGGAGAAATCATTAACTTTCTACAGGTATTGCCTAATGTAAAGCTGTTGCAAAATAATTTTAAGGGAGATGTCAAGAAAGCTTATAGTGTATTCTAATGAATGACAAAATTATTTGCAAGATCAAACTTCTGAGGACCTCAGTTAAACTTGATGGCATGAACAGAGATTGTCTTCAAAATCTAATGCATACCCTGTTATTTTCCAGGTTTTCACCATCTTTTAATTTCACAGGATCAATTTCACAAGGTTTATGGACCTGGCAGATCTAGAAAAAAAATATGGTGAACAATTGGTATACAAGTTTATCTACAAGTAGAAGAAGTTTTGTAAAAAGCATAATCTGTTAGCTTTTGAGATAAGAGGTAAAAAGGCAAAAAGCCAGCTTTATAAACAGTATTTTTTTCTTCTAACAGCAAAGGTAAATTATGTGTGATCTTATTTTTTTCCCAAAAAGTAGCATTAATTCATTCTACCCTTTCCTTCAACTGAAATGTAGAACTGTTCTGTAGACTCTCTCAAGCAAGGCAGTTCAAGAAAAGTCCTATTTTTCCAAAGTAATCATCTTTGAAAGTATATCCATATTCTTTAAAACTTGACATTTTCTGATGAAACATTAAGACAAAAACAGCTGAAGAAATTGTCAAATCATTTAAAGGAAGTCTGTGGTCTTAAAGTATTGCCCAATTACTGCACTAAAATACCCACAGCCAACATTCTGGACTGGATAGATAATAAGCCATTGTTACAATACATGCCTCACATGCACAGTTATCTCAGAGTAACTGTATCCTTTTATACCCACTGGATGAAATGCATTACTTATGGCTTCACAATATACTTTCTATTGTATATACTATTTATTAGTTTCTCAGAAACAATATATGCTAGTTTTTATAAAACAGAGTAATGTGCTTAATTAAATAGAAAATTTCCTCTCCCCTTAAATGCAATTCAACTCTTGCTGAATTGGGCAGCTCAGCTGTGGCTAACCTAACACACAGGATTTTAAGGCAGAAACAAGCTATTAAGTATTATTCCTACAAAGTGTTCTTAAAATGAGAAGTAATAAACAGTATTTGTTCCCTGAAGGCCTTTATAATGACATTTTACCAAATAAACAGTCTAAACTGTTCTTACCTCATCTATAATTGGCTTTAGTGTAACTTGCAGATAATGCATCCCTGCCAGTTTCATTGTCTCATCAATGCACTTGGAAGTTAACGAGTTCCCTCTGAAAATGGTGTTTGGATCTCTGGAAGTGAACAATTTACTTTAATTTAGTCTCTTTGTAATGAACTGCTAATACATGGAAATAAAAGCAGCAGTGAAAGGTGACAGAATCCTGGGTTTGCATAGTCAAGCAAAACCTCCCTTTGACACCAGCCTGCCATTAAATGCAGTCATGCAGCATTTAGTGCACTTCCAGGGTATAAGAGAAAAGCAGCAGCCTTGGGAAATCCAGAGGGACTACAGATCTTCTTTGTATTAGCATCGTGTGTTCAGTGCACTGCCCAAATACACAGCAACACACAGGCTCAAATCAAAGAGGTCTGCAACACAAATGTGGGAAACACATCTGTTTTCTCATGCTACTGAACAGTGTTGATTTGAATAAGGGAAAGAGGCAGTGATTTTAGTCTCACAACTACACTGGACATTGCACGTCACCTACTACTTTCACCCACAAAGTAAGTACTTGTGAGCTGGAAGGAAGAAGAAAACGCAGGCTCCAATGACACTGCCATATTTCCTAAGGGACTTAGAGCACTGTTCTGTGACAGTGCAGATCCCAGCTCAGCCCTGAGAACCATGTGGCAAGGTGGCATCCTGCAGGCTCTCAGGTTTTTGTAAAGTGCTCTTTGCATGGAACTCATCTTGTACTAGACATACACCCCCGTGACTGATGAAGCTTCAGCCACTGCTCTACCACTTACCTGTGCCTCCCCTGCTTAGCAATTTACATTATGCAAATAGGCACATAATCAATGATCTCATCTACAATAGGTACAATCAAAACTTGTGCTTAGTGACAGTGGATCAAACCTGGAACTGAAGTTATTTGCTTGCTCATATACACACTAACATATTTTTCTGCTTTTTACAGCTTACTATAGTTGTATTCATCTACAAGCACTGAGTAACAGGATCAATTACTTTGCTGGATTCATCATTTTGTTTCACCAAAAAAAAAAAAAAAAAAGCTCACTGACTCTTAGAAATGCCAGAAAGCCCTGAAAACAAACAGCATCTTTGCTGCTTTATCCCAGAAACATGACTGACGAGGGATCAGCAAGTTTCCTCATGCTGCAGCAAGCATGCTGTTTCAGCCAACCTGCAGCTCAGAAAAAAATACACCTACCTACAGGAAGGAAAACACTTGATCCCTTGGACACTCTGAAAAGAGCCAACCCACACAAAAAGACTTTATTTTGCACTAAGGAAGTTTGCAGTCTGTCATTCCCCTTGACTCCCAATTGTCTTTTGTACTGTTAGTCAAGAGCATGACTACACAGGCACAAGGCTCGTGGCAACAGATGTTCTTCAGGAGCTGCTTGGTATGAACACTATGATCTTACACTACTGAACTATCAGCCCATCAGTAAGTCAAACACGGAACTCAAAAGAAGCAACTGAAAAAACCTAACTTCATTTTCTGCTATCCCATGCCAAATTCAATCCCATCCTTAATCCTTCGCCCCCTAACTGGGAAGATTAGACACACAGCTTGCCTTAAATATTCATGATTAGCAAGAAACTTGCTTGTTGCTTTGAACAAACTCAACAAACACTCAGCAGTAAATGATTTATTAGCACATGATAAAGCTGAAATTATTTCATATGAACAGCTGAGGATAATGTAGAACTTCAGTGAGCAAATATACTTAAGACTGAGTAAAAATCCTTGATCTCAGATGTTAGAACAGTCTTGCAAATCATTTTCACAAAAAATGATGGAAATTCCTCCTAAAGGTCAAATTAAGCAGATCTTGGGAGCAATGAAAGAATTTATAAAAACTCTGCCACTCAGCTAGGAAGAACAGGAACCACCCCAACATTTTCTTCTGAAATTGCAAATTTCTAGAAACTGAGGGGAGGATTCTAGCACTATCTAATGCAGGTTAGGTATGTTTGGTAGCAGCTTGGTTTTTTTGGTACTTACTGAGTTCTCTTCACTTCAGCATTCGCAATGGCACTTATGAAAGGCACAATTCTGCCATAGTGTAAGAAAAGCCTGACAAGAGGTATGGCCGCTTCCTGTTTTTCTCTGCAAACTTCACCCAAAATATGTGCAGCTGATGCTGAAACAGGCTGAACAGTAGAAAATAAAAACTTTGAGAAATCTTTCCAGAACAATCATTCTTTCCCCCATTAGCTTCTTAATGTAGAACCCCACACAACAGTTGCAATGGCCAGTTACCCAAATGTCTGTACATAACGTGGGTGGATATTACATCCCAGTTTTTGTGGGCTGTAAGTTCTGGTCACAAGAGGGCAGCAATTTAAAAACTGTAACAGTCCAGTCTCTTTTTATTCCCCACATTTTTAATGGCTGTCTTTTCAGTAAATGTCTCTTGCCTGGGAAGCAAGTGAAGAGGAAGAACTCTACCTAACCCTTTGCAATTTCAAGTCACAGTTCTTTTATTGAAAAAACCAAAGTACCATTACAACTGTAGAAAGTACATATAAGGGCACACACGGTACAAATCTCTGATGCTTCAGGATTAGTTCTTGGTTTGGGTTTTTCTCAATTATGCAAACAAACCTGTTCCTCTCGAGTAAAGGAAAACAATTTATCAAACTGAAGCTTACTTGGCGTTTCCACATGTAAAATTTAAAAGTCACAGACAATATGCTGCTGCTAAAACCACTGTGTTCTTGGGTGTGCCTTCACCCACCATACAGATACAGATCTCTGCAAGGACTGAAAACAAGCACCAGGGGTATGCAGAGCTTAACAAGGTCTGAGGTCTAGAAAGGAAGAGCTGACCTCTCTGGTAATTACACAACTACAGTGCCAGCAAGACAGTGACAAATACTCAGACCCCTGTGAAGATGATCTGCAAGTAAACAACAAACAGTACAAGCTAATTACCTCTACATCTGCAGATTTTAGCAGGACATCTCTCAGTGGACTGTAATAGTCTGAGGAAAAAACATGGTCCTCAGTGTAAACCACATTTAACCTTAAGGAACCGAGGTCATCAGGTTTCAATGACTTGTTACCGTTATCTCTGGGCTGCAGAAAATACCTGATATACAAAAAATAAGACAGAAACTTCGTGCTGAAACACAGGATTTTCTCAGGCTATATGTAAGCACAGAGAAACTGCACAGATACACAGTATTTATATATGTATCAAACACTTGAGAGCTCCTAATCAGACTTCTTAATTAAGCTTGCCGGTCTGTTTTGCACCAAGTGCAACATGGGAAGTTCTGAACATAAAGATTTATGTAGATATGATTAAAAACCCACACATTAAAACCATAGCACTGCTGATGAACTGCAGTAAATAGTATAAAAACAACATACTAGAACTCCCACATGCTACAGAGAGGCAGACTGAAACCTCTAATCACATTATCAAAACTTCTTGTTCTTACACTTGCTAAGATTACTTTGGCTTGCTTACAAAAAAGATACAAATTAAATCCATTTAAACTTTATCACATAGCAGTAATTACTCTTAATTCTTCAGAGCAGACATATGTTTCTACTTATTCTCCAAAAGAAAAATGTCAAATACCATGCTTCATAAGAACTAGACTGTCGGAGAAATTTCAAAGGGAGTCTCAGTTCTCCTAGAAACTCATCACCAAACTTCAGGTTACTGGCATTCCAAAGATCAACCCTGTAATAAAAACAAATAATTTAAAATACTAATAAATTTAAAAGATTTTTTAGAAATCCCAACCTTTTTTCCAAATTTGTTGGCGTTTTTCCCCTCAAGTCTATGAGTTAGAAAGACTTGAAACTGTACAGCAATGGTTTACAAACAGTAAAGAGATAACCTTACCTTAGACTTCTGAAGCCTTTCAACTCACCTCCATAAAACATTAGTGAATGTCATTCAGATTAACTTTTTCTCATCTGTATTGTTTTCATTGTCCATATTGATAAAGATTCAGAGGCCTATCTGGCTATCCCAGATAATGGAAAAATACAGGTAAAATGGACACCAGGGGAAAAAGCACAGTTATTTAAGGACTACATATTGTCAGACCCTGTCTAATTTTGGAATACTAAGTAGCAACTTCACAGAGTTAGTTCCACACACTTTTTCCCAGGTTCTAGCTCCTAGGAAGACTCCTGTGTCAATCATATTTATGGCACCTAAACTAGTTCTGTAGAGATATTGAAAGCCCCAGGACAGTTCTATCATTTGGTATAATCTGGATATTGGCTGAAGCTTACACAAATTTTGGCACTCGGTCCCTCACATTTGGGAAGTTCTGGTATCTGTCTGTAGATTTATTCCCTTTTATACTCTCTTCAACATCTGGATGGAAAACAACTGCACTGAAATTCAGAGCAGAAGTATTGGGGTCCAACTCAGCATGTAGGTAAACACTACCATACCCACCTTGAAGCAAGGGTTTCAAACTCCAGGGTATTTGTTTCTGTATGTATTTTAAGGTTTTCTCTAAGAGCTATTTTTATTAAAAAACAGTATCAGCTGCCTATTTTGCAGCTAAGTGACAGCTTTATTGTGCCTTAAACTTCTGGGGGAAAAAACCACTACCTGGAAAGAAATACAAGTTTTTAAATAACGACAGTTTTTAGAAGAGCAGCTTTAACTCGGATAAGGTGCAAAGCTATCCAGTTGTGGACATATTTACACAACCCTCCTGGTGTCAAGCAAGTCTCAGAAGACTGGCCAAGGAACAGATGTTGACAGTCCTGTTAAAGATTTATCCTATCTTATGCAAGCAAAGAACACATTACTTTTAAATCCTCTGAGTCTTGTATCTCTTAACAGTCTCTCCTGCATTGGGTGTCACACAGTAGGCACACCATCAGCTCACACTGCATGCCTGCTAGGTAAAGTTCTTCAGACTCTGATAATTTGGACAGTATTGCTGCAGGGCAACAACTCTCCAAAAGGAAAAAAGCTTATTTGAAAATTTGACTTTCTCTCTCCTTTCTCCATATTTGATGGGTTATTACCTTGCTAACCAGACAGCTAAAGGCAGCTTCAGGAGGAGAGGAGTCTTTATTTATACAATTTATACAATTAATTTATACAATCAAACTTACAATTTACCAAGTATTTACAGGCTACTGGCTTTTAGTTTATGCAAACTCTTTCAAGATGCCAACTAGCAGTAACACTTTCAAACACAGGCAGCTAAAGGGTTTCCCCACAGTTACAGAAAAAAAAATCAGTGCAAAGGATCTGTACAAGAGGAACTAACAACTCAAAGTAGATCTCACACTACACAGTAAGCAAAGCAGGCATACAAATTCTGTAGTTACTGGTTTGTGCTATTAGAGTACAAAGAATAAACAGCACTTATTAAAAGTGTTAATACACAGACCTCAGAGTCTAAAAGACCACTGTTTCCCAAGATTTTTAAGAGGCAAAATCATGACAAGTGTTATTCTGAAACTGGTCAGATTGTAGTCACAGAAAGAAACAAACAGGAGAGAGGGGGAGGAGAAACAATGAATTCACCAGAACATCTGGTTCCCAAGTGTTGATATGCCCTGCCTACAACTTCCTACACCCACTCAAAAAGAGAAAACTTTTCATAGCTTTAGAGAGAAATCATGAGAGACTAAATCTCCTCTTTACCCTGTGGAATTGTATTTTTCTCAGGAGAGAAAAAGAAAACAAATTCCCAAACCCATAAATTGTATGATCTGTCCAGAAGACAAAGCGGAAATCTAACTCTCACTAAACAGAGTGGAGGAAGTGAGTGGGGGTGGAGGAAGGGGAACCCAAGATGGAAACAAAAACACACTGTCCCACAGGGAACAAAAGCTCTAAGGAGAATTTGCCCAACCAAGACTAACACTTTATCTGCTTTTGCCTGTTACTTAAACGCTTAATCTTTTCCCAACTATTTTGCAAGCCTCCTCTCAAACTATTCATCTGTACCCCACTGTAATATATTGGTTTTCAGGAATGACACACTTTTCTGAAGCTCAGTTCCACATACATTATTGTTGCAGATGAGTCATTTGTCCAGATAATATACTTAGCAAGTAAAACAACTGTGTAATTTCATTTAGTCCAGTAGTATAAAATAAGAACCACTGAAATATTAAGCAGTATGTAACCATTGTACACCAAAGTTTGGCATCTCCTTCAAAACTATCAAAAAGTCTTTCAGAGAATCCTTGCTTTCCTTTACAATCAGTGCATGGCTGAGCACCAGGGTTACAAGTACTAGACTGGGACTTCTGAGACATGGTGAAGCTGCCCTTTTCATCACATACATCCCATGGAATATGGGGCATGTTACTTCCTATCTGCCTACACGATGCAAAGCTTTGCAGAAATGTAGTCCAGTCCTAGGCCTAGGTCACCTGCTGTGCTGCACCACTGACAGCAGCACAGCAGCTCAGTGCTGCACCTGGGCCTTGGCTTTGACTCCCCTGAGCTAGCTGTGGTTGTGATACCTTTGTTTGTACTGCCTGACACAAATGCTCTCTGTGAAGGAGCCCAGCTCCTGCCTCTCTCACATACGAACAGTTTCCCTTTCCTGCCTCACAGAATCATGGCAAAACCACAAATCTATTAATGCTCTTGCAGTGCTGTGATACTTTATGGACAGGCTACATGAACCAGCAGCAGACTCTCAAATCAGAGCAGCCCTCAATCCATTCAGGAGCACAGATGCGTTTTGCTCGCTGGGAGCAAGTGTTGTTCCCCCTTCCTGGCCTCCCCTGCTCTCCTTATAGGCAGCTGTGCTTCTGAAGGAAATGTGGAACCTTCCAGGAGACGCCTCACTGCCCTCTGGTGAGAATACATGGGGAGGGAGGCAGTGCTGCTATTCTTCCTCCAAATACCAACATAAAGGAAAGGGGAATTTCTCACCACCTAATGCAGGTGTAGCAGTTTTCATTTACTGTGCATACAGATCACCAGATGGCCCAAGTCTCCAAGTTTCAGTAGTATGTGATGGTAAGATGCATGTGACACTTTCCAGTTTTGCACCTCCTATTGTTTCCTCACCGCTCTTTATCTCACCTGTCTTTTCTCACCTCTCACCTATCCCCACAGACACTGCTGACTAGCCTCAGCAAACTTCAAAAACTTAGTACTTTAAAAATAGTACTAAAGGCTGGCACAGGGTGGGGCAGGATTGTTTTGGTTTTGAAATCAGAATTGCTTTTTTCCTGTGCAAGCAATTTCACTTTTACCATACCAAATCTTGCAATAAAGTGTTAAAGTTTGGAAGGCAAAAGAGAAGAGAAACTGTCTCTGCCCCAGAAAAACTCTGAGTTCAAGAGTTTCCTTTCAGGGAAGAAGGACCTTACACAGGTTACTAAAATTAAGTGATAAAAGAAAATATACTCTTTAACTGAGAGCATCACAGAGCCTCTGGGCTGTCCTGGGAAACTGAGGGAGGGAGGAAAGGGGAGTCCAGACATAAAAGGTTGTGCTTAATGACAACTGAATATTAGTACACACACAGTATACATGAGAAACAAAAGAAAAATAATAAGGATCTCTCCTGCATCAGAACCAGCACACATATTCAAGATACAATCTACAGGACAGTGGAGGTAAATAAACATACAGATACAGTGACAAAAACTCATCTTGATTCATCAACAGAAAAACTATGCCTGCCACTTTGCAAACAGAGTCTACTACAAAGTTAGACAACTTTGGAATGCAATTTTGTCCTAATAATGTATTTTATATTACCTAATCTCCATTTTGTCCACTTCATCTACATCTTCAATATCAAAGTGGGATTTCTTGTTGTAGCTACTGGGTCTTGTAACCTAATAAAAAGGAGGAAATTTTAACAGCTTGATCTGATACAAAAACATTCTGATGTAACTTTTAGAAAGCTTTGGAAGAGCACAGTATTTTACTAACAGCTGTGACTTCAGTGCTGATACTGAAAACATTCATGCAAGTGAGTAAACATGTTCACTAAACAGATTACTGTCTATGAAGTTGTGGTTACACCATCATATCCAAGAGTAAGCCGATACTCCATAGTTTTTTTTACAGAGAAAGACCATCTTTAATATTACTACAGCACTTTAAGTTTACACTGACAATGGAAAAATACCATTGAAAGGAGCACCACTTTCATTATCCAGCTAGGGAAATAAAAGGGCAATTAATATTTGGGTTTTAAATACAGCTGTACAACACACACCCTGAGGCACTCTGCAGAGGGCAGGGGAGGAACCGCAATCACCCTTAAAAACATTTTGCAGTGTACTCCATTAAAATTGGGAAGTTCTTCCTGTCCTGATATCCTGGAAGCCAATTTAACCTGCCCATACAACAAATACCAAGCAGACCAATTACCCAAGAGACCCTAGCCTGTGTTATGCATATCAGAATATAGAAGCAGCAGCAGAGTTCACCAACCGTATTTGCAAGACTCATTAACAGGAAAGCACAGGCAAAGAAAAAAAGGAAAGAAGTATAGAGCATTACCATAAAAAGTTTTAATAGAAACATTTCTTTATATTTGTTTTCTACCGTGATTATAAAAAGACTTTGATGGTTGCATTTTTGTATGGTGTGTCAGAAACTTATGAAAAAGGCTACCCCACCCAGCTGAAACCACAGCAGGAACTGATCAAATGCAAGGGTGTACCATGATGTGTGGGTTCAGCTCTTGGTTCCTGCACACAGAAGCTGAATGTTATTGTAGGCTTGAATATGCTTGTGGCTTCCCACCCACAAAAACTGGCTTTTATTGTAAACTTGACTGCTTGGTCTTGTCCTGTACATGAGATGCAAATGGCAATTAAGGGAGGCAATGAGACAGTTGCCATAGTGGAGAGGAACCAGAGAACAATCTTTGGCACAGGACACTCCCGAGTCTTTTGTATATGTGTATGTGTGAGGCAGGCAATATTTTCAACATTATACACAAAATACACTAAAAGGTATTACTAGCAGCACTGGAGACCAAATGCTCCAGACTAATGGAATCAAATGCACCTGGTAAGCCCAAGAGCACAGTGGACTTAAGAGTCTACAACTTCAGCAGTCAAACACAAATTTCCTTACCTTAGCCTTGCAAACACTTCACTGTTTCTGCAGAGTATCCTACAGGCCTGTGAATTACAGTTTCTACAGCCACTGTGAAGCTAATGGTGTAATTTTTAATAAGGAAGCAAACTTTTAAGTCTCTTAATATCTGTAACACAGGAGTTACTCCAAAAAGCTGCAGCATACTTGCAACTTATGGCAAGTCCCTTGTAAGTAAATACTTTCTAAGAAGTTTTGCTGGAATCTGCATGTACGAATCTCTCTGTTCACCCATATGACTATTTAGTGTACACATCAATACACCTCAAGAGTGGTATTTCTAAAGAGATGGCTGCATGGAAATGGAGATGAGGAAACTCAGAGTCCACAGTGCTAAACTAGGTGACCCGTAACATTGTACAAAAAAGGGGGTGGAACTCTGCTGTGTTGGTCCTTTTCATCTGGCAAAGCTGGCAAGCCATTTATCAGCTGCTCAAGTTCTTTTTTCAGCACACACAAGTTTACAAACAGGTCCCCTGCACTTCCCTCGACTTCCTGTAAGAGGACCATCTTCCTGTAGCTGCACACACAGCTCCACCACTCCACAGCTGAAACAGTGGTGAAAATTGTTCCTATCAGGTGCAAGTTTCATTCACAGCATCCCTTAAATAAGCCCTTCTACTTCCCAAACCAACAATAGCCTGGTTTTCATTTAGAAAAGTTAATCTGTGTGACTTTTTGGCAGTAGAAAGGAAAGCACCCATTCACTGTCTTTTACAGATCAGCTTCTCCCTTGGAGGCTTGGACAATCACAGTGCTAGCAGGCTGCAGGGAAGCTGATGAAGCTGTTTAGAAGCAGAAAGTGACACCACTGCCAACAGCATGAATCTCTCAGCTCCACAGGAATCGGAGCACTTCGTTTGCATGCACCAGCCACAGGTCTGCCCACGTCTCATTAGTGAATATATTCCCCAGTCACAGCAGCTCTACTGAACCTTGTTCCTTGAAGACATTTATCCTGATGTGTACTAACTACTCTCAAAATGACATAAATCTATGATGGCTCTGTCTGCACTAAGGGTGTTTGTATTTCAGAGTTCTGGCTGATTCAGTCACTTCACAAGTTCTGCCCTTACCCACACAGAATTCATTTTGCTCTGAGTTAGCAGAACAACTGGGGCATGGGCTTGAGTTCAGTTTTTGCTTTTGCTGGCACTTGCACGCAACCCAGCTCCCAGCATAAAGGCAAGCTGAGCAAGCCCCCAGGCCCCTCCCTCCCAACTCCAGCTGGAAGATTCTCTCCTGCTTTGTTTCTCTCCTTCTTCTCTCAGTATGGCACCACCTGCCAACTTCGGTGTTTAAATACCAAACATCCACTGGTTCTGCAGCACACAGAAGGCTGAGTAATCAGGTGAAGTTTTTGTGGCTTACAGTCTGCATTCCTGGATTACAATCTCATTAAAAAGTTCTCACTGACAGGCTCCTCCAGAACTGCCCATGTTAAGAATAAGGAAGCCCATTTTAGTTTACTTACATATAGCATCACTCTTGTGATAATCACACTGCCAAAAACCACAGTTCTGGGCCAGGTGATGGATTGAAATCCTGGGTAAACACACAGACACACCTCAGCACAGTTTTAGCACTCAGTCTCATGAGATCTCTGCCCCTCCAACTGTGCCCATGCAACACCTCCATAGAGTCTCATGGAGCCAGGAAGCAGGCACAAAAGCTCACTTCTAGCAGGGCAGTTACATCCCAGGATGAGACATGCTGGGTTGGCAGAGCAAAGACCACCTTAGATAGCCATCCTAGCCTACCCTCACGGCTTCCAGCCCTCCAGGCACTACAGAAAGTGCTCCTACCAATAAGCAACTTGCTAAATCTCTTTCTCATATCCAAACACATTACATCAACAAAGGCATGTTTCTGCTGGTATGACAGACTTTAGATTAGTCAGTACAACTACTGGCTTCTAGGCAAAGATGGTGGTTTGTAGAGGGAGCGGGAAGACAGCAATGTCAAGAATGACATGTGCACTTCAGATCTGCAGAGTGGAGCAGCACTTGTATGGCTCCTTTCTGCCTGGCTCTCCTTCCTGACGTGGCTGTGTCCCAGAACTGATTTGAGAAACCACATCCCTAGGTGCCACCCCTATGCCAGCAACAATTTCTAATGCAAATGTGACGTGAATGATGCAAGCCATATGAGCAGAAAGGGCTTTTCAATCTATGCCAACTGCACTGTGCTACTCTGGCTTGTTTTTCATCAGCTTTGTTATTCCAGATACTTTCTTGAGGTGTCTACTGAAATAGAACAGTCAAGCATAGACCAGGACTGTGATATCCAAGAGCAAAAGAGAATGATGCACATACTTTAGAAGGCAGAATGAAAAGTTTCAAGAGAGATCTAAACTATAAACACATGCACATATATGTATGGACACACCACAATTAGAGCTGCTCTTGCCAGAAAGAACAGAAATGAGTACTTTCATAGAGGTTATACTTTATCCTAACTGGACATGTTGAAAATGCTCTGTATTAAATAAAGCTGTGGAGGTTTCACCCACTTGGAGAAAAGGCACTGCTATTGCAGCAGGCTGGTAGAGAGCCAGAACAACCAGTTTAAGTGTGTTTTTCTTCTGCAGTTTTCAGTATTCCTAAGGAGATAGCCTTCCTCCCATTGACTGGGAAAGACAGGGTGGAGCAGCAATAAAAACACAGACTAAGAAAAAAAGTACCATTTCTCTGTGTGTGTGTGTGGTTTGTTCGGGTTTTTTTAACTCATTTTTAAATGTCCTTTTTTCAAAACTGTAGTGGAGCAGAGGTGGTTAAGTGCAAAGCCTGTTGCTCAGAGGTGCCCAGCTTGAAGCTTTTCCTACAGAGCACCTGAGGTGAAGCTGGATACTGCTCCTTCAGCAGACAGTCAGTCTGAGCCCGGGTACTTCTTTCCCCTGCACCATGCTTTGAAACAGTCTTCAAAGATGACAGCTGGCACAACACGGAGCAGGATGCCGTGCCAACTATCCACAGTATAGTATTTCAGCTTATCACCCACTCCTTTGAAATACCAACCTCAAAATAAAACACTTCATCAAAATGTGGATTGTTGGTCTTCTTTTTAACTTTAGTCTTTTTGGCTTCTGATCTGAATTAAGGAAACAAAACAAACAAACAAAAAAAAAGGTTAAGAAACAACATTAGTAGAAGTGTGATCCTAGAACAGAGCCACTGAGGAGGAAATAGCCATCCACTTGATTTATCTGATAAAACTGGAATGCCAGGTGGCTCCAGCACAGCAAAGCACAGATATTTGCACACATTTAAGAGAGCGATTCAATGCATTCCTGTTTCTCTAAAGAGGCAGCAATCACATTTTGTTATCCTATCTTAAACACAACTCCTTAAACCCTTATTCTATCACTTGGCTTGACATAGCAGAATCTTTTATCTGTACAAAGCAACTGGCAAGAATGGGGCTTTGAGCAGCAACATTTGGAGGATGGTCTCAGTCTTGACGTGACTCAAAAATTCCTCATACTCTAAAAGCACAGGAGACAAAGACTAGCATAGCTATTTCTGTGATTTATATTTTATAATTCTGGTCTGAAAAATCAATCACTGCTTTTCAGTGACAATCAAAAAATCCAGAATGCTTTCTTCAGTAAGAACATTTTCACTGCTATCTGACCATCCCCTTCCCTGCAGCACCAGCAGCACTTAGGTAATATGGTGGTGAATTATTATGGGCAGTGCTGAGCAGAAGTCTCCATTTCTACTGCTCTGTAGGAGTGAGCCGTGGCAGACCTCCTCCCAACCACTCAGCAGGCCTGACAAAGTTCAGCACTGCCATTCATCCCCTACGGGCCCGTGCCATCCGTCTGTGCCTGCCTTTGAGAACACAGACATTGCCTGCTCGGGGCTGGGCTCAAGCCAGCCAATGCATTTCTCACAGGCCAGCCAACAGCTGTTTGATGGCTTCCAAATGTTGTGAACCTATGCTTGATTTGTTTTCACTACCTACAAGAGAAAAGCTGAGTGCTGTCCTGTGTTACCAATCCTACCCTACAGCTCTGCAGGCACAGATAAAACAGACACAGACGGAGAGGCACATCAGCCATGTGGAAAACTGACCTCCTAATCGTTTCATGCCAGAATCTATGGTTCACTTCTCGTGCACCAAAGCTGCTTAGATAGCTTGTGACTGCTTATATTCACTGGACAACTCTATGTATTTCATAGAGGTCAAGTAAAGCTGGGTCTAATTCTAAGTGCTGCTACAGACTTCCTGTGTGATTTGAAAGGGCCTGTCCACCAGTATACAATGTTTTTCCATCTACAATACAGGCACAGAAAGAGTTTTGGGCAGGAAGTCTGATGACTCTACGTACAAATCACACAATAAACAGCAGCACGTTTGTAGAAATTTTTATGCTTGGCATTGAATAACTGCAGCTGAATAAAGCAGCTTTCCTACTCTAAAATGAGAGGCACTGGAAAATCCAGAGAGGAGAATGATGTACAGATTAAGAATATCCCACTATTCCTAGGAGAAGCTGAGAGATAAGAGAAACTAATCTCCTCCAGGACACAGGACAGATTGCCAACCCCATCTCATCAGTCACACTTGCCAATCAGCCTCTTTACTGATAAACCCATCTGGGAGGGGACTGGGAAGCAGGATGTAGAACGGGAGGCGATTAAGGCAGCACAATTATTGAGCAATTACAAAGCAGTGAATGGGAATAAGCTGCATGCTGCTTGCTGGCGATAGGAGGCAAGCCTTCTTCCCCCACAAAAGCCCAGATAGGAACGGGATAAGGCTATGCTCCTAATTTTGAAGGGAGTACCTTATCAACAGTCATACATTATCCAGACTGGGGGGCATAGGGAAGCAGACAAAGGTAAATTTGGACATTTGAGGGCTAGTCAATCAATCTCCTTACAGTTTCAGTAACAGCCACCCAGCCTGTCATTTGAAACTAGTTACAGGCTTAAAATGAAGTGTACAAGTCAAATATCCAAGTCCATTAACGGAGATAAGGCACAACACACCTAGACAAAGATGAAGAATACAGACAGGCTCGAAGACTCCTCTGCATGCAAGGTAAATATTTGCCAAGAATGCTTCTTATTTAGAGTATTTTCAATGAATTGTTGTAAAACATTATTAATAACCCATACTACCAAATCTGATTCTTTGAGGTCACAGCAGAGCTGTCTTGTTTCTAAAATGATACAGACACAAAAGATGACTAGATAAGCAGAAACAACACAGTGACATCCGACAGCACGGGAAATCTTTATAACAGATGGGAAAACTGAATCCCAAATTTAAACTAAGAGTATTATGCAGAATCTCATCACTAAATCATTCCAAGTTTTATCCATGCTATTATGTCTGCATATATCAAATTATAGGACTGAGCCATCGAGGGCTTTTGACATACACATTGATTTGTCACACCTTGAAAGTGAAGACACTCTAAATATTCACATGCAAACATGCATACTTGGCAAGATGTTGATGTATTCACATTTCTCTTCCACCCTGCCCAAAATTAGGCAATGAATTTGCTCAAAAACTGGCCTCCAACTGTGAGGTGAGAAGATGCATAAATTAAGACTAACCACAAATTATATACTCTGGGATATTCAAATTATTCAGAGATTGTTCAGACCTTTACATAAATCAAAACTGAAACAAGTCCCAAATTACTTACTCCAGCATAATTCAGTAGCTCATACACCCCGCCCCCCAACCACTTAACATATTCTAGCAGTGCCTAAATACTCCCAGCTGTCCATCTGAGAAAGCAAATTTTTAATAGACAAAGGAAACAGAAACCATCCTTATAAAATGGAAGCTCTTGAATGTGCAATACTTGCCTGGAGGGTCCTGCTAAGGTAACCGTGGCGTAGGGATCACATTGCCCGTTCACAATGGGCAGCCCTTGGCACTCTAAAACTCTGGAAAAGAAGAAAGTTAAGACAAATTAATTAAATGGAAAGAGACTGGAGTGAAAATGAAAACAAAGCATTTTCATAGTTTTCTTTTCACAATACTTTATACTAGGGAACTGAAATGTCACTAAGCAGAAACATTTAATTTATACCTGAATTTGAAAACAGATTTTGTTCTTAAATACTAACTTTAGTAGGGTCAAAAATACGGTAAAAAATTACTGAGAAACCTTAACTCAAAGGATTCTTAATATGCAAGCTCAGCAATTGAAGGTTCATGAAGTAGGAGTCTGCTGTCAAGATGGGAGCTGTCAGCACTTTAAAATTCTGTGACAACTTATTCACCAAAATACATAACCAGAATTTACTTCTGTAACAGAAGATTTAAAAAAAACCCACAAAGACAGATCCCAGAAGTAGTTAAATAATTTCTCAGAATAACATTCATGAAGACCTCAGTGCTTTTGCAGAACTTGGCATGGGCTTATTGTAAAGGTGTGTTAATTACAGACCAGGAAACAATATGATACAGCCAGCCTTCTCCATGTTCAGCAGCTCTGCACTCAAGTAGGAACAGAGACATTGGAGGGACAAAATGGAACAAACTGGGGGTTTGCTGCATACAGATGTGGGAAAGCTGTATTTTTGCACTCTCATTTCAACATCTCTTTGGAGAAGAAAAATAAAGAAAAAGAAGAAGAAGAAAAAACCCAACACCAAAAAGTGAAAAAATGCTCCATCTTTCAGAAGGTAAAACCTACTGAGGAATGCAGCACCAACTAGAAACAAACACACCAGTTTCTGGGACTCTCCCTCCCCCAAAAAGCTCTGCTTCCAACAGGTAACCTGCTGGGCTAATGTATTTGCACAGTGTTAACTGGAAAACTTCAGTGAAGACAAACCGTGAAGCTCTTTGGGCAAGTGAGGAGTACTATCATTGCAGTGTCAAATATCATACAAAATTCTGGGTGCTGTAACATCACACAAAAACCAATATCCAATATTTTACTGTTTTCAGTGACAGTAACTTTGATGCAAAAGAACATTAAGATGATCAATAGAGAAAAAATCAGTAACAGGTAGTGTTCCACAATTTCATCCACAAGGCAAGTTATTTGGTAGCACACAGGTAGACTATAAATACAGTTTAACCACAGGCCCATTAACTACTTACTCTCCAAAAAGGAGGAAAAAAGTAATATTCTGCATCAATACAGGAATGATTTTTGTACCACAGATGGCACAATCTAGATAGGCTCACACACAGCTGAAATGATACATTAAATTCATAGCTGAACTGTCCTACCCACGGACCCTCAGAATGAAGGCTGTCTTTCAACATAGACAGCTCCCAAAAACACTCTCACTCACAAACTTCTCAATTGCACAGTTCTAACCTGGATGATTCCTCACTGATAATTCACTAACACCAGTACAAAATTTCGTTCTGTTTTCTGGATATGCAGCAAAGTCATAGATCCAAACCACAGAGAAAGTTCAGAAAAGCCTGGATTGCACAGGCCATGTGCAAAAAGCTTTCAGTTCTGGACTTCTATTATTTCACTAAAAGTTTCCCATTCACACAGACAGAATTTATAAGTCTCTGACTCACCTAGTTTAAGCACATATCTGATACTGCAGAGTGCTACAACACAGACAGTGAAATTCAAGCCACAAATTCTATCCCAGCACCAGCTGGAAACACATGGTGAAAGCTTCAGGAACCCTCAAAATCAAGCAACACACAACACATGTGATTTGGTTGCCTCAGTGCAATGCATACAATGCCATTTGAGATTACTTTGTTTCTTCCCCCATCCCTTGCTGCTGCTCCAGAGAGGCAGGAGGTACCCATGAAACACGTAAATTTGTCAGCTCCACATCTTTCAGAGGCCTCATAAATATACCAGATGCCTGTTCTCAAGCAGCCAAGTCCTACTCCAAATTCACCCAGCCTACCTTACAGAGAAAGTGCAGAATAAGCACTTTTTTCTTGCACATGTAATAATACAAATACCCAGAACTGTAAGGGAAATGCCACTTTATAAATCTAAAAAGGGCAGATGAGAACAGAAATAACATTATGGGGAACTTTACACTGTAGCCATCTTATAGAGTATCTGTCAGTGCAGGAGGAAAAACCAGTAAGTACCAGCAGAAAGTTTTTATGGAGGGGCAGATGCAGCCTGATTTTCTTACAGGTAAGGGACAGACCGCTTCCCTTCCAGTGGTCTTTACACCAGTAGGACCATATTCACAGCAGAAACACTTTGCCAGTGAGCTACAGCAGGACTGCTGATCATTCTTTTAGGATGGCAGATGTAGCTTGAACATATGCCTACTTAACAGAACAACTGTACACCAAGTGTCAGTGTCAAACCAAGCCCCCATGTTCCAGTGCTTCCTTAAAGCAGTCTGGAAGTTCCTTAAAATGAAATAGTAACTCAATGGCTTCATAGCAGTTAGCCAATTTTCTGCTGCTCATGAATGGCTTCCAAGCGAGCTCTCATCCATATGGGAAGAACCAGGTGAAATTGAAACAGTCAGAACATGTGGCCAGAGAGAGTATGACTCCTGTTTCAGTAAAAGCAGTTCTTTCAAGAGTATGCAGACAATAGAAAGTGATCCCAGAGAGCATAATTTACACTAGAGGACATACAGTTTGCAAATCACAAAACAGAAAATTAAGAAAAACTCAGATGAATTTGAATGGTGAAAAGTGTGAACTCACCCAAACAAAAAACATGCATAGCCTAACTGTACACATATACAATGACAGGATCTATTCCAATATTGCCACATACAAGAATTTAAGGTTTTTCTTCTCTTGTGGATAGCCCTCTGTTATCACATCAATCATCAGCAATGGTCAAAAAGGCAAGCAGTATCACCAGCTGGCTGGAGAGAACACAGCAAGGTACATCACTGAGCACCTACGATTTGAACTGCGGGTGCTCTCCAGAACACATGGAGAAGAACAACAGATGGCTTCTGATCACTCATAGCACTCCCAGGTCTGTACTCTCCAGCTCACAAAACAGAAGTTATTCATCCGCAAACAGCTGACAAAATCTTGAATGGTGAGAAGAACATTTCCTCACAAAGTAAGAATGATGGGGCACACAATGAAATTACCAGACAGAAGGTTTAAAAAAAAACAAAAGGAAGTACTTTTTCTACACAATGAAATTGCAAAACTTATTGCCATGGGGTGTCGTGGAGCCTGAAAGAGTATGTGGATTAAAACCAGCACTACAAGAACTCATGGAGTGTAGATTTGTAGGCAGATATTAAAGCTTAATGGTTCAGAAGCCTCCTTCAGCACAGGAAATCCCAAATTGGTGATCAGGAAGGGTGCAACACTGAAGCAATCATTCCACTTGAAATATCACTCACCAGTGAGTATCAGAAACAGTACCAGGCTAGACTAAAAGGGCATTTTACACACTAGGTAAGTTGTTCTGTTCTCTGGGGAAAAAGCAAAAACAAAAGGAAAAGGAATAAAACAAAATACACAGATGTTCTTGTGCAGTCATGATGACTTAAGAGTAAGATGCTTCTTTGTGTGCAGCTGAAATAAGAAAAGCAAAAACAACCTTGAAAGAAACAAAATGTGGAAAAACAGGAAACAGACGCCAACAGACTGTATCACAAGCCTTTCAGGTAATTTAAAAGCAGTTATTGTTTAAGAATGCTGAAGAAATCAGGCAAAAGACTGAAGACTTAGGATTTTGAGGAAGGAAGGCTGTGTTTGGAGAGAGGCTCATTCTGGTTCTTGTCTCTTACAAAGCATTATGAGGAGAAACAATAAAATTCAACAATGCACAGGTCTGGCTGTCTCATGTTAGAACACTCTCCTTAGCTACATGATACTGTAATGTTAGGGCTGCTTTTGTTACAGCCATTTTCTTCAGCCATGGGAAAGTTGCTGAGTCAATTAACACTCCTCCTCTCCCAGCCTGGTACCAAAACACTGGCTTTACTTGGCAAGCAGGAAAAGAGCTAGAAAAAATGTCAGCTACTCAGAGACAATAAAATGGAATCTCAATTCTGCCACAGGGCCATCACGCTATTTAGACTGAAAGTTCATATCTGGATTAGATGAAAAAGAAAAAAAAATGGGTAAAAAAGGTATCGTCTTGGGAAAGGGGGGCATAGTGGGAAGCAGTAAAGAAAGCCAGTAAAAATAAACACCCTTACTCTAAGTCATCTGCAGAATTAACTTAACTTACACGTACTAGAATAATGGAAAAAAAGCCTGGACAACAAAGATCATTCAAGAATTACATGTCGACTCATTAGACGCTAGAGAAAAAAAAAAAATGTTTGGTGGCTGCCAGAATCTCTTCTACCCAACTGGTAATTTCTTACCATTAGCAGTCTGGAGCTCAGCTGGGGTAGGGTGAGCCACCCCTCACAATCTGCCTGGCTGGGCAGAGCTAAGGTTAGTGCTGGGTCATACGAGAAAACTCTCAAGGCAGCTGCCTCACTATATTTTGCTTGTGGTTTATAAAATTAATGGGTTTCAAGAAACAAGGCAGTTCAGTTTTCAATGTGGTTCATGACCAAACCTTCAGAAGAGTAAATAAGCTATGGAAAATTCCCAGTGGGTAAGAATCTAAACACACCATAAGCATGCCCTTGTGCCTACAGAAGCTGAGATGGTGGCAGGAGAAGAAGGTCTTCAAAAAAAAAAAAGGATTTTTCAACAAAGACTAAGCAGCTCATATCTAACAGCACAGGCATTTCCTCTGCCTCTGGGCAGCCAACTAAGCACTGTGAGCTGTAATCTCCGACAGCCCCTACACAAACATACTCAAAACCAGGCTTAACACAGGTGAGCAACATCAGAATGATCCAAGCCCACAGGCGTTCCATGCTCCTTCCCTGGCACTGCAAAAATTGTTTAAAAATTACGGGCTTTGTGATTAGTTCAATATGCACATGTGTCAAAAACAGGCAAAAAAAAAACAAACAAAGAAGAGGAACCAGAAGGGACATAGCTGTTCTTAAACTTGTATGTGTATTTACTGTTTTTCCAGAATAAATCACCTACAGTCTACCGAGTCAGGCTTACTTCTTTCCCCACTTTCAGCCCACAGTAGGGACCAGCACACCATTCCCACTCTCTTTTCTCAAATCAGACTGTTTTCTCACTGTGATTCCTCAAGAGGAAATAAACACCTATTTTTTTTTCATACAACTGCTTTCTACAGCTGTACCATGTATTTTAATTGCTTGGTTTCTGGGATCAATATATACACTTAGCAATTTTACTCATCTATCTTACCATTCCTCTACTTCCACCCTCTGCATGTTCCACCTCTCTTCCACTTCTTTATCTTGAGACTTTGTTCCAGCTCATATGCACATTTTTTTGGCCATACTCAGGTTCTGCTCTGCATCACTTTAAAGACAAGAGACTTCCTTTCTTGCTTGCTCTAGTAATCTAATGATTACTTGAACACTCAGTACTTTTGTGAGGTAAGTCTGACCAGATAAATACCAACTTAAAAGCAAACTTGTGGTAGATTTGTCAGAACTGCCATCAAAACAATGCATCTTTGGCTTATGCTAAGTACTTGTTTGGTAAAGTACATTCCTCAGAGCTGGGTATATGGCTTAGCTTCTTAAGTCTCTCTAGATCTCTTTTTTTTCCTTTCCCATTTTTCTTTTCTACTGACCAGAGCCATCTTGTAATATATGTACTATCCTGAGTACTTTGTCTTCCAGGGATAACAGAGCACCTCTAAATAGTCTTTCCTTGTGACTGGGTTTCTCATGGCACATAAAATAAGGCTATTAATCTTTAACTTCATAATAGAACAGTCCAGTCATTTTTCCTAGTCTGACAGCAAAGAGGTGGTGTCCTTTCCTTGCAATGTTCAGTTCATTCCTGAATATTCTTTACTTTTGGTGCAGCTTTGCACCACGAGCTGAGCTCCTTACTCATTCCCAGTGGTTTAAGAGGAACTTTGATGTAATGCTGAATGACACACTTTCATATACACCTCGACCAACCTCACATCTGTGTGGGCACATGGTAGCTGCTCTCAGACCAGTGAACTGACTTATGCCTTCCACCACAAGCAGGAATTATTACCAGGCCTCCTTACTCCCTTTGTCACAGCCTTAATAAACCAGTTACATTCCCATGTTTCAGAGGGGCTTTGTCTGAATGGAACTGCATTCACCACTAATAAGCAGGCGGGTGCTATGTCTAGCTCAGAAAATTCCCTGAATCATAAATTTTCAGAGGCCAGGAGAGTGTGTCACTGCATGACTGCTCTCATAATTCTTCATCTCCTAGACAGACTCAGAGTCAGCATGCTGGGCTGAGTCTGACCAAATGCGACATCTGAACTGCTGTTTGAGCACCTTCAGACAAGCCTTGCACTTCCCCTTCACTTCCACCAAGTAATCTACTGGATCTCCATTGAGGACTTAATATAAACACACAACCCATTTTTGTCAAGAGGCTGACCAAGTGGCCAGTTTCTTCCAGAATAAGACAAAAATTTATACAGTTGACTCAATCCTGGGTTTAAATTCCACTCTGCCTTCATCAAAAATACTACAATTATTATGTCCCAACCTTCTCAAAATTTCTTTACCAATCTATACTCTTACTTTAACTTGCTCCTGTCCCCAGGGAATAAGAAGGCTAAGAATATTGAATCCATATATTGAATTAAATCCTTGACCTCTGGATGATCATCTGAAGCCAAAGAATCATGCCCACTCCCAGTAAGTGAACTCCAGTAAAAGAAGATTTCAAAAGTGCCTATTCCTTGACTTTCAGAAGTGATGTATTTGCACCAAAACGAGATTTCCTACTATTCTTCTCACCTGAATGTTGTTTTGTACTGGGAACAGACCAGTTTCCTCTGATAGCAGTTCTCACATCCTGGGAATTGCCTGCAATGATGCGCTCTGCTTCACCTTCAAGTTATGTCCTGCACAGACACAAAATGCTACAGCAATGTGTGGCATCTGGTGACCACTGACCACATCACCATGGTAGAATGAAGCAGGGAAAGGAAAGGATGGAACAGCGTCCAACTGGATATAGCCATACTGAACAAAATACATCAATACTTGCTTTATCATCAGGATTTTTCAAGATATTTTCCCATTACATTATTTCATCTGTCCAGGAAATCTGAAGCCAGAGTATTTATCCAATCCTCACCCACTCCTGCTCTCCAGTCTATCCCCCCACCACTCTTACTGCCCCTCCAGGAAAACCACTCTCCTCAAGGAACTCCAGCAGTACCCTATTTTCTCTGGATAATACCCTCTCCTCCTTCTGAGTTTATTTTGGTGAAGAAACAAGTGCTGGCTTAAAAGCAAAACTAAACACTTGCCATCTCCTTAACACTGGAGAGGGTTATCTGGAGCTACTTCCCCCGTTTTCATGTGGCAACTCATTCTGCCACAAAGGTCTGTGGCACTAAATGAAATCCTGCCCCATTCACACATATCATCAATTCACCTGGACCAGCCATTTACTCAATGTGTACTCCCTTAGAATAAAGGCTGTACAGCATTTGAGGCATCGACTCTGAAACATTTATATACGAAACACATGATACACTCAAAACTCCTCCCATTTTGATAGGCCTTAAGGATATCAGAGGAATAGGCTGTGCAGGCAACTGTTTCAGTTTTTTCGCCCCAAAGCCTCCATGTCAAAAGCGCAACAGAAACCTTGAAACTGAGATTACAGCTGCAGCCCCATGTAAGCACTACCTCCTCTTCCCCATTTCCAGTTCAGTTGAAAGCAGTCACAGTCCAGCAAACTATTTAAATACATTCTTAAACCCATGTTACCCTGAACTGATTCCTTCCTGAGCTGACCTACAACAGGTTTTGCAGCCTCATGCACCACACATTTGCTTTTGGTCTTAAGTGGAAAGCCCTGTGTGTGCAAAATTTCTGTCACACACACACGATTCTTGTTAACACAAGGCTGTCAATGGTGATTTCCTTCTGAGAGAGCAAAGGAAGAGGAGTTGACTGCTAGTGTCTGGGTTCAAGCAAAAATTTCTTTTGCAGGAATTTTACTGAAGGTATTTTATAGCAAAACAGGGATAAATATTCATACAAAGCCAACAAATAACATATAGAAATTAAGTGAAAGCTAATGAGCACAGCCCCCACTTCGCCATTCTAAATCAAATCCTACTACAGATATTGCAGTAAGACTACATCCAGTGCAAGAAACCCTACTTCATTAAATATAAGGAAGAAATACTGTCAACACATACACATCCCTAAAACCTGTATCACTTCAAATAAACTCCAAGCTTCTCATGTCCTTAAAAATCTACACATTTCTTAGAAGTTTAAAAGCAGACTATTTTTCTGCTATTAATATGGGAGCTGCCCTCCATAGTACGGTTCAAAACATCCCATTTGCTTCCCAATATCTGCTCTAGAAAGACCTTTAAAAGCACACATTTACAGAGTACTATCTGTACTCAGTACTAAAGAGAGCAGACTAAAAAGTGTGTGCCAGTCATCCTGTTCTCGCAGGACAAGGAGTTAATCCATTAGTAGTTAAGCCAGTTTATGAGCCAATTACAGGAGAGTTGCAAGCTTCCTAAAAGCCTCTTCAGAAAACTCTTCAGATATGTCAATATTAAAAAATGGTTAAATTATCTTTTATGACCGTGCCCTTAGGCTTTAATCAGACATAAGCTCACTGAAATTTTGAACCACACTAATTTAGTGACTATTCCTGGCACTGACATCATCATTTCCTTCTGCCTTGGTCTCAGACTGGCAACCCCAGCTATTAACAGGGAACAAGAGCTTAACACCGGGAGAGAAAAGAGAAAGGCTAAGCAAGGAGAAGTTATTTCTAGTACATGCTGATATTCAGAGAAGACAAAAAACTCAAAAGTTAAACCAAAGGAAGTAGTATATAAAAATAATAATTGAATAACAAAACAAAAGAAGAGGTACAATCAGGAAAGGATAAATGTGCTTAATGATGGTACTATATTGATTCTTATAGGGTCAAGTGAAGAAATTTGAATTTCATGCAGTATGGCAGGAAGCCAAGGAATGGGTTAACATATCGAGGCAGTTGCAGAAGCACTCATGTTAAAGCAGCGTGGTGGGAAATGCAAGAGGAGTGAAGCACAAAATAGCAACAATTACAACACACAGCAAATTATTAGAGCCCAGCCAGCAGCTTTAGCTGAGCTGTCTGTGGCCTGCGGCAATCCTAAATGGAAGCAATGAGATCCTGTCTGTACAGGCTGATAAGAAAAGCAAGACCAAAAGGCAGCATGGGAGTCAAAGGCAGAAAGGCTCTTATGGCTAAATAATGAAGCCAGACTATGACACAAAAATCTCCCATGTAATTTTTATTTGCTTGGAAAGGTATATTGGTCTCAGTGTTCTGCATGGTATATACAGGTTTTATGGAAAGAAAACTGCAGTGAGATCTGACTTGAGACTTGTCCAAGCTTAACCTGCTCCCAGGAAGGAGCTGCAGGCACACAGCACAATCCCTCATGTCCCTGTGTACATGCATGAGTACATAAGCAAACAAAACAAGTAGCATGAATGTGTCCTGACTCTTCCAGTCCACAAGGCAGCAGAAGCCAGAACAACTATTACTATTATCTACAACTATTAAATGTGTGATAGCCATGGGACAAGAAGGAAGACAAAATGAAGAAGCTGTTGGAATGACTGACATTCATCCTTAAGACAGAGTGCAATACATGGCAGAGCAGAAGTTACCAAGAAATCACCCAAAAACTTTCGAGCCTACTGGCAGGAATCTGATTATAAAGTAAAAAGATAAGAAAAAGGTTAAAAGCAGAAGCTTTAAAGAACTTATGACAGAAAGAAGGAAACAAGGCACCCTGGTGGGGAAAGGATAGGTGTGCGTGTGTGCGAGTGGGGGTACTCAACTCTAAGAAACAAAAGAGCTAAAGAGAAGCAGCTCATCCTACTGCTTTCCTACCTAGCTGGTGAGCAAGAGTTTCTTCCCAAGTGCTGAGTATGGTCAAGTCAAACAGATCTCCATGCTGGTAAATGATCTGAACTGACAGACACCTGGAACAACTGGGAGAACATGAAGTATAGTAAATAGTAAAAGAGCATGTAAATCACATGCCATGACACATTTGAACCACAGGGCCCAACAACCCAGAACTCCTGGGCCAAGAGAACGCATCAGCTGAGATGCATATTGTGGGTGATGGGGGATGCACACATGAAGGGAAGACAGGGCAATGAGATGGTTTAATGAAAGCCATAGCACCAACAGAATGTAAACCCAGCCAGCTTCTTCTCATCCCTACCCAATCCAAGTATAATGATTTCTCTACCAAATAAATTCTTGAATACTCTTCCACGTAGATTTTCATATCATATTTAATTAGATGTAGCAACAAATACACCTTTCTAAATGAAAGCAAAACAAAATTAGGTTGCAATTTATAAAGAAAAGAAGTAATTATTCGTGGAACTAGAAAGCAATCAGAGGTGCTTTCAAACACTTCACAGAGGCTACAATCTTCTGTAATGAGAATGCCTTGGCACACCTGAGGTAGGCAGAACCTTTAATGCTTTAAAAAATTCAACTTGAAACAACTCAGAACAACTCTTAATTACATTTATGTGAATAATCAGACAATCCTGGATCTTGATTAACAATAGTTGTTATTAAAGGCCAGTGATCTTTGCTACACTTTGCAATAATTTGAATTCTTTAATGAAAGTAAGTTGATTCATCAGCCCTGGTGAGACCTAATGGCAGTTATGTTGCCAACTAAGTTCCAAAGTAATGCTGATACACCGAATTTGTTTAGATAAGAGAACTGGGCTAAGGTTATACAAATTGTGTCACAGTGAATATAAAAATGCTCGCCAACTAGAAGTCACAAAATAATAACTTGATTCTTTCAAGATTTACATATCTAAAAAGATGTTAATGTATGACACTGTGATTACAAACAATGAAGTAATCACACAGGAGACAAAAAACAAAAAGCACACAATATTTAACACTGAAATCATGGCATTATATCCTCAAAAACTGCCCTTTATTTAAAAAACATAAACCCAACCCAAACCAGAAACATTCAGTTTAAATCAGATACACCAAGTCTGTGAATGGCGGGAAACAGAACAGAGTCTTCTTTAGTAAAGCAAATACCAACATAGAGAACAAGCTTGTTAAGTTTCATTAACCTAAATTTTTTACACTGATGCAGATAGAGCTATTCATAGAATGGTTCGGGTTGGAAGCAACCTTAAAGATCATAAAGTTCTAGCTCCCCTGCAACAGGCAAGGATACCTTTCAATAGAGCTTTCATGCTGCTCAAAGCCCCGTTGAAGAAGCACAACCATCACAGGCATCAAAAGGCACATTTTGTAATACATTTTCCTATGAAATTAACTGAAAAACCCTTATCAATGTCCCTGACTTGGCAAAAGGAGAGATCTAACAGGATTCATAAACCATTTATTTCAAAAACAGCTGTCACAGGATGGTGACTTGCCTAATTTGAATCATTCCTCTGGTCCTACAAGGAGATGTGCAATCGTGTTCTGTGCTATTCACACTGTGAATGTAATACAGAAATTCCACCAAGGATGTTTTGTGGCTTCTCTGTGGCAACACCAAAAAAAGTAGGTCCTGCAGACAAAAATCTTCCATTAGCAGTGAAACCTCCTTAATAAAGCATCATCCTCTGCAATGCTACAATTGTAAAGCACCAGACTCTTAAGACTCTCCACAGTTTTTAGGACATTAGGAAAACACCTACGACTCCGTAGTAGGACTGCCTGCTACTAAGTCATCACAGAGCAAAACCCAGAAGGTGCCTGGAGAGAAAGCCACGCACTTCTAATGGAAGACAAAATCCCTCTAACCTGTTTGATGGGAAAAAGCACCAGTTACGACTTCCAGCACAATGAAAGCACAGCCGAATGGCAAACCTGGTAGTCCCTACCAGGAGCAAAGCCTTACACAAATTGTAAACAAGTTCCACTGGCACACTGTCCCCTTTTACTTTCTACTCTGAAAGGTGAGTCATGTCACAGGTTTAGCTAAAACCTATGATATCCCATCCAAAGAAGAATCTGCTTCACCATCTGGTGGATATACCATTGTTTATACAGCACTAAGTCTCTAGAGATGAAAAGCAATGTAAAGTGCTCTTTATTATTATTTTTAGTGGCTTGTCACTTCAGATCATCTTACGGAAAAACAAGATGCAAATTAGGGCACAGTCAGATAGGCATGCTGGTGTAACCAGATGTAATTAGTAGCCCACATCGGCTTTTTAATTTCAATTATTGCACAAACAGTTCATTCCCATGCTGTGTCTATACTCATAGTTTGGGACCAAAAGGGATCTTTGGGATCATGTGTCATTCACTCAGTGGTGAAAGCTCTCACCTAGTAAAGTTGTGCAACAAGTTCATGATGCCTACTTCATTTTGAGAGCACATTTCTTAAAAGCAATCAAGGCTTAACTCAAAGGAATCACAACTATTAAAATATCCTTACAATGTGGAATTGTTTGCTGATTTAGGATCATGACAAAAACAAACAAACAACCACTCCACCCCCAAGGGTTTTACCACTTTTTTCCCAGCAGCCTTGAGCTTCCAAACATTGGTTATTACTTATGGTAGGAATAAGTACCCCTAAATTCAGAAGGACTCACTTCTAAATATCGTGCATACTGAGATTTCACAGAATCAGCAAGGTTGGAAAAGACCTCAGCGATCATCAAGTCCAATTTATGACCTAACACCACCTTGTCAACTAGACCATGGCACTGAGTGCCACATACAGTCTTGTCTTAAACACCTCCATGGACAGTGACTCTGCCATTTCCCTGTTCCAATGCCCAATCACCCTTTCTGTGAAGAACCTCCCAATGTCCAACCTAGTCCTTCCCTGGCACAGTGCAAGACTATGTTCTCTTGCCCTGTCACTGGTTGCTGGGGAGAAGAGGCTGACCCCCACATGGCTACAGCCTCCTGTCAGGTGGTTGTAGAGAGCAATAAGGTCTCCCCTGAGCCTCCTCTTCTCCAGGCTGAATAACCCCAGCTCCCTCAGCTTCTCCTCATGGGACATGCACTCCAGCCCCTTCACCAGCACTGCTGTCCTTCTCTGGACACACTCCAGCACCTCAAGGTCCTTCCTAAACTGAGGAGCACAGAATGGGACACAGTACTCAAGGTGTGGCCTATATTGTTGGATTTGGCCCATCAATCCAACCTCTCCCCTGCAGAGCCCTCCTACCCTCCAGCAAATCAACACTCCCTCCCCCAGCTTTGTGTCATCAAAGCTTTTCTTGCATAAATCAGTCACTCGCTGCAAGACATTTACCAGCTCTTCTATTTTTCCTGTAGCTCTTCCATGAACACTTCTGAGTTTAAGAGCATCCTTTTTAGCCTGGTCTCCTAAAGATAGAGGCTTAAGAGAAAATGCTTTCTGTCTACATTTGTCAATCTCCTGCTGATGATTTTTTTTTAATTAGTTGGCATTTTCCAAAAAAATTTGAATAAATGGTAGAGATTTCAAAGGATACTCCAGTTCTACTAATTTTATTAAACTCAATGGCTATTGCAGAGAAGAAAGCAACCCTGGATGTCCCTAGGGAGGAAAGGGCTGCACACAGCAGTTCTCAGCAGCTTTTGACTGAACAGCCCGTAAATAGTGAGAGTCTGCTGTCACACTGTGCCACCTTTTACAAGCATGATGTTTGGGCTGGTGGGACATAAAACTGGACAATACAGCAGTGACTGTCAAACAACTAAAAGGGTAAAACCACACGCAGTGAGTACCTCTGCAGCTGTACACAGTCTAGCTGAATTGTTCCCTCTGTTTGAAGCTTATATGAAATTATTACAAAAACATAATCTAGGAAGCAAGTCAACTGTAAAATAAGGTAAAATTAATTGCAGACACTACTGCCTCCAAAAGCACAGCCTCCTTGACAATTTCTGTGCTTACTGCAGTTTCAGAATATTTCCCTTTTCTCATTGTATTTATGAGAACAAAACTATTAGAGAAACTAGCAACCTACCTGGTAGGGCAGAAAGGAGTGGGACAGTGAAAATAACAGGTCTCAAAGTCCTATTAAACTAAAAATGTGTGTTGAAAGATTTTTAATCTGACTCACAAGTGCTTTTTATGTTGCAAATATATAACTGGCAACATAGATGAATTTTTCCACTCTTTTCAACTCCCACTAAAATTTCCAGAAAATGGCATCAAAATCATATTTTGATCAAAATCTTGTTTTATACCAAGAGAGACAAGTAGGGGGACATACAGTAGATAACAGGTGATTGTAGCACTGTGGACTCTGGAAAGTACCCAGTCATAGCACATAATTAGCTACATTCTCAGTACAATAATGTACCCAGAAGCATGAACATGATTACAAGCTCATCCAGATGAAGTAGGGCAAGAGGTACTTTCTCATTATTGCCACATCCACTGTAAGACTTCTTGCAATAACTTCCTTTCAACAAGTCCTTCTGTGAACAATGAAGTTAATGACAAGTGTTTCCTAGGCATTGTGTTCCATGTCTCTACTCTCCTTACATCTGGAAAAAAAACTAAACAAAAACCAAAAAAACCCAACCAACCAAAATAAACCACACACAAAAGAAAATCATCCAACCTCAACACTTGGGGCTCTGAAACTTCCTCTTTAGCATCCAGCTTCCCCTATTTCTATCTTGATGCCTATCCTACCTGGATGTCTGTCCCTAGTTTCATTCTGTTACCTAAATATCATATTGGTAAGTGTTTTCTTAGAGCAACAGACAAAAAATTTGCAGAGACAAGTGACATTTGTAATTTGTGCCCCATCACATTGCTCCTTTAGAAACTTCTCCAGCATTGGTTTTGGATGGTGCCTGCCACAGAAGCTGTAGAAATCCCAGAAGTCATTCAGAATGAAACAGGGTTCAAGTTCACTCTTGTATTATGCTAAGCACCACATACTCCAAAGAACCTTTGATACAGGTCATGTTGCAAGACAGGTAGCTGGTTTTTCCTAGGGCCCTACCTCAAATGTAATTGAACTGCTCCAGCTGAATATCATTAAAGGACAGCAGTAAAGTAAAAACTGCAGACATTTGGGGCACTGACAGCCTATTGAAGGTGCTACCAATTCACAGTTCTCAAAATCCACGCACCTTTTACAAACATGGATACTACAAGAATGCTCTCCAATGCCCCCAAAGCACCTTAACACTGCGATCTCAAGCACATTTAGAAATTAAATCATTTACCATAAGGATTTATGCTTGAATAATTTGCTTCCATTTATAATCCCAGTCTGCCTATTCTGTGTAAAACAGGAAGTACCATCACATTATTTACAGCAGCATTTACTGCTGAAACACAGTGACCTAAGACTTACATTTGAGTCTTTAATGACAAACTGAGTTTTATACCTGTTCCATAGAGTCATGTGATGGCTATTCAGTCTCAAAATGGTGAGCACTTTAGAACATGCTTTGCTGGAGGAGGGTCTAATTGAAGTTGCTGCTGATTGGGATTACAGATAAAATGACACTTGTATGTGATTTGCATAAACAAAGAATTTCATTAACAGAGATGAAGCACTGAAGAAACACTGAATACAAAAAGCACAAAACAAACTTCATTTAGTGGGAAACACATCAGTAGCAGAAGATAGTATTTCTATATTTCAGAGGTTTAACGGAGAGCAAACAGTTGAAATTTGATTTAGGCTACAAAATACTCAACAGAGGCTATGGTGGGGATGGAGAAGCACAGCAGAGGCAGTGTAAACTCAATGTTATGAGAGCTGGGAGAAAGAAAGAAAAAAATTGACGCACCATGTTAAAGCCTCACATGTATCTGTTCTCTCTTCCCCTCTCAAAACCTGCAGCACTTCATGATAAAGTACCAGATACTATGTGGTTTAACCTCTGAGCACTTTCCCCCCATCAGTTTGTTATGAAACCCATACAAGATTAAAAGCATGATCAAGATGCAACCCTGCAGGAAAAGGCGCAGCTTGATGCATGGTGTGCTCTCCAGAGAAAGGAGATTGTAACACATTTAATGGATGTGTGAGTTTATTCAAAATGAAGCCAAGAAACCACTTTATGCCTTCATTAGCATTCCCTCCCAGGAACAAACAGAAGTTGAAATTTTTCAAAATACCGTGAGTTCACCTGATTAATGCATACATTAAACTGGCCTTCTTGTAGTTAGCAATACCTTTCCTCCCCTTATTGATGCAGGTCATATTTTAGACAGGAAAATAAGTTTCATTTGACCCTGAAGTGAGTTCAAAGCTCGCTGTGTGTCTCTGCAGCAGAGCAGAAACTTCTTCAAAGCAACACAAATGTATGTTCGCTAAACTGGAAGCAGCAAACCCAAGAGGGCTGGGTGGCTCATGGACCCATTCTGGACTTAGGCAAAGAGCACCCAGAGCTGTAACATCACAGGAAAGGCAGCCACTGCCAGCTCTGGCCTCAGGCTATCTCCACACTCAGTAGGAGCTGCAGCCTTGCACCACACCAACATACCATCAAGAGCCTGAGACTGAGCACTACTGCCTCACAAAGCAACAAAACATTGCCTCCATGAAGAAACACCTCCTGGTTCCTGCTGAGGCTTTTGTGGAACACCAACTCAATTGTGGAAAAGGAAAATACTGTACATGGCACACCTGAAAGAGAGGAGCAAACCCTGCTCTGCATCACTGATAAGTAACGACTTCACCAACACCTGTTAAAGAAAACCAGATTACTATGACAGATTAAAGAAATGTCATCAAGCTAATGGGTCCAAGCGTTTTCTGCATTAAAACTGAATTCAGAAAAAACAAACAAACAAACCCCTCCCAAGAAAACAGCAGAGGAAAGTATTATCTAAAACTGCTGGTCACTGCCTGCACTCCTGCTTTCCACTCTTAACAGCATCAGAGGGAGGGCCACAACAGAAAGCCAACAAAATTTGGTCTTCAGCATCAGTAGGTAAATACAGCCATGCATTTCCAAGCTTTTTCTTTAATCCAACCCTTTAGACAAATTCTTTACCAATTCCTGGTATTTGATTAAGATAGCTATGTACTAGAAAGTAAACTAGCTCCAATGTAAATGAGGAAAGCAGGAAACAAGCTAGTTAGTAAACGGAAATTCTCAGATGACTCAAAGATAATGCCTGTATGCTTTAATTTTACACAAATGCATTTAAGCATGTTCCATGATTGAAGGACTAGATACATTCCTGTAGCTTTTCAAGGTGTCTCCAAATGCAATCACAGGAGAAAATAGAAAACCTGACCGGACAAGATGGGATCATGTTTTCCTCTTATGCTTTAGATTAGGATCCAGACTGCTGATCCAAAAGCAGGAATGGCCATTATCTCAGCCCTTTCAACCAGACTTGATATGTATAACTTTGCCCTTCATGAGTTGTGACCAGCAAAACAGAAGGGCTGAGCCTCTGAAATTTTCAAAATGAAGCATCATTTACCTTAACCTTAGAAATACTGTATTGCATAAGAGAGTTTTAAAGAGTTAAATCCAATCTGATTTAGGGCAGTGGTTGTCAACCAGTAAGCAGCAATGCCCATGGACAAGGAAATTCAGATCTATAATGTGAGCAATCAGAGATGAAGGTCTGATGCTGCTCACTGCATGCTCTGTACTCTATTCCCATGGCAGGGAAGGCTGGAGAACCATCACCAAGTCCCAGGACTCCCAGCCCTAGGCAAAGATCTTCTGCTTTAACCACATCTGACAGATAAAACCTTCTTCCTTACCTCCCTCTTCCTCTTCAGGTTTTTAAAACCCATAGATCAGTCACTGTTCCTTTAATAAATCCCTGAAGCACTTATCTTAGGGATGTCATACCTATTTATTGTCTCCCTTCCTGCTTGCTCTTGTAAACTGCCCATTCAACTTTGTTTCACATGACTGGAACACATCTTGTAGAGCCCTCGAGAGAGCTGCACAGCATTTAATTCATAAATTAATGCAGACCAGCCATACCAGAACTACATAAGTCTTCCATACCAGAACTACAAAAGTTTCATTGACCAAATAAAATTTCAGCATTGATAATGTATTTGTAGACTTATGAATTGTTTACTGAAAAACTGTGTCACTAGATGTGAAAGAAAGCAGTGGCCTCTGAAGCACATACATTGTTATTTAACTATATAGATTTTCTGGGTGGGAGAATAAAAGAAGCAGGGGGGAGGGGGGGTGAGCTCTCCAAAGCAGATGTTTCCAAGCTTTTTTAAAACTAAGAGACAAGACATAAGACAACACTTGAAGGAGCAGCTGGGGAGACTGAATAAATACAGACATTTAAATGTGACTAATTACATACACATGCTGGAATTCTCAAAGGATGATCAGGGAGCCAGGCTCCCAGCTCACTTTGACTTTCAACCATGCTGCAAGATGTCATCTTGCTAAATACAGAACACTGCTTCTAAATGTTGCCTCTAGTAGCTTAACCACAGCAAAGCCTACAGAATGCTACCTACAGGAGCCCCCCTCTTTAATAAATAAATACAAATGTGTGTATCTGCTGCTCCTCGCCTGTGTGGCTCTGACAGATGAGACAAAGTTGTCTGGACAGCCCAGAGGCCTCAAAGCCTCTGGGGAACCACGTTTCTGTGCTAAACACAAATACATTGCCCAAAAACTGCTCTAGCAATGGCAGGGAAAGGTTTACAAAAAGTCTAGGGATCCTTTCCAAGTCCTTCAGTTGTAAAGCAGGGAAAGTTTCTGTATGTGGGAAGTGGTGGCTCGTAAAACAATTTAGGGAGAAGTACATACCATTAATTTTCAGATGCATTCATGTAATATGGCTACACATACACTGCTCATGACTTAGTTCAAACACTTCCATCCAGCGTGGCTGCAGAAAGAGAATCTTTCCCTGGTCATTTTCCTTCCTCTGCATTACAGAAAAAGGAAAGTGCAGTTCCAGGACACACAGGATTAAAACCTGTTTCAGCTTAAAAAGCATGAGGGGAAAAAAAAATAAAATACAACATTGCTCAAGCAGCTGCCAGAAGCTGTGTGTCAGCACAAAGGGGTGTGTATGGACACAAGCAGCCAGAAGCATGGGAAAGTCCTGACCACTTCTTTCCATGGCCTACCTTAAAAATGTTCATAAAATTACAGATAGATTTCTGGTGGTTGACAAACAGGAGATGGCCTTCACAACCAGTGCAAGGTGAGGCCAGATGTTGATAGTCACAACAAGCAGCAGCTGCCTGTTGAGAGGGCCAGGAAGGCTGTGGATGTAAAAAGCGTGGAGGAACACAGTGTGAGTGTTGATTTTCACTCTTTTGTGAGTGAAAGACAGAAAGGGGAGAAGCCAGACCTACTTAGTAAGACTTTCTTTTTCCCAACACTCAAGGTGACTCCCTATGTAGCACAGCAGTTGCTAGTACAAATGAAGATACAGGAAGGTACCAGACCACAAAGTCCGTGCACGTTGTTCTTTATCTGCCACACTCGAGGCAGCAGGCTGTAGGTCTGCTCTCTCTCTACGGTGTGAACACAGACATCAAGAGCCTGCAGCCCAAGCCCTGTAACTGCGATACAAGAGACTTGTGGTGGCCAGTCACAAGGACCATCAGGTTTTGCTCCAGGTCCCACAGAGGGAACAAGCAGCAAAGTGTTCCCAGAAGGAGCATCCAAAGTGAGAGTTGTGATTCTTACAAAGTATGACAGAAAAAGTTGCCAGGGGGCACAAGCAGTGTGAGTGTGGTGCCTACATCTGTACTGTCAATGTAACTTTTAAACCCACTAATGTTTCCCCTTTTAATCTCTTTTGTAGGGATTCAGTCCAGGAGATTGTGCTGTAGCAGCTGGCTGAGACTAGGGCCTCTGATGAAGTGCAACAGCTTGGTGGTTTAAGACTAAATTAAAGCACTGAATGCTTCCTAAGGAGAAGCTATTAGGTAACAGGTTTTGAACTGATTTTTTTGCTTCCTCTGCAGGGACTAAGGAATCACACTTGCCTTTTGCATTTTTTAATAATCTACTACTTAGTGTTCAAGAGCTCAGCACTTAAATATTTTAATTTTCCCTTCCATTCAGATGAATTTTTCCATTCATTCATTCAGCTGACTGTTCACAGCGAGCTCCACGGGACTACAGGCTGGCTCAGCCCCAGCTGCTTTCCAGGCTTTCTGGAATGTAGAGGTGGCAGCAATGTGAACAGGCTCAGAGGACACACTGATAAAGACCTATGGGTAAGACCATATTTTCTGGAGAGGTAAAAAAGTTTTCTAATTAGGCCAAGTCTTCATTTAACCTACATACATGGTCTTTGAAAACAAGTACTATTCTGGAGCTTTAAAAAGCAAGTGTCTCTAAGGTATTTTTAAACAGTTGCCCACTGGATGCAGCTTTTGTTCTCCTTGCAAACATGAACTGCTCTACCAGTTGTATCTATGAGGTCATTTGCAGAGTATTGTTTATCTTTGTAGCTAAATGCTTAATTAAAAAAAAAAACCTAAATATATATATTTTTTTAAACAAAGTCAAGGAAGTTCCCAAGACAAGCATTAGATTCATCAGAACAAGTCAGTTTTCAAGATGAAGTGATTCTAGATTCTCGGGTATATTTTTACAGCCTTGTCTTATTTGCTCACTGTAACATTCATGAGATGTTCACAAGAAAATCAGTTATTTTCACAATACTCAGTTGGAAGCTGCACTTCCCTAAAACACCTACTCTCAGCTTTTCACTCATGACCTACCTCTAACAAAGGTTCTGCCTTCTCCTGTCTTTACTGCTCTCCTCACTGGTAAACTCCAGCTACATACACATTTAGCTGAATGTTGTTTAATGACCACACTCTTTTCTTACATGCTGAAGCACTAGAACCAAGATATCTATGAACAAACCTGAAAGACATTTCAGATCATATGGAAAAATGTTAAGAGCTGCAGTTTGCTGTAGACCTTCCTGAAGCAAGCAGTGTTGCATAAAGAAAATGCTGGAGTACATTCTGGAATGCTTTTTTCCCCCCTCAGTATAATCATTCCCCTTCATCATTCCCTTCTTCTTTCTCACACCTAAGACATTGCCATGAGAACCTGCACCAACAGAACTACATACTCTAGGAACAGTCTTCTTTCCCAATTTTCTTATTTGAACTGCTAAGCTCTACTCTCACCACTCAAATAACAAATAAATGTGGAAACTAGACAAAGCCAGAGTGTCCAGGTCTGACACCAAAGAGAAGGTGGCAATGGGAAAAGGTAGTTTCAGCAGACAAAACCTTGCTTGAGCTCTGATTCTCAAATTTTGTTTCTAAGAGACCTTGGTTCATTATGATTCAGTGGTTAAAACCTCATGATTTTTCTATGCATTGAAGCTAATATAGTGAAGAATACTTAGCAAATCACGATTACAGAATACTTTGCAAACCAATCTAAGTCTTTCTCTCTGCACTGTAGAAAGTTAATGGAATAGTCTTCAAATCAAGACTACATAAGCAAAAATTTGAATAAATATTTAAAAGCTGGCCAAAATTAATAGAAAGCTAGAAAATCACACTGGTAAAGTTGTCTCTGCCTTACTGCTATTCATGAAGCAAGAAGCTGCACATATTAAAAAGGACCTTTTCAGACATCTATTTCTAGCATTTCAGAAAGTTCACTGAAAAAGCCATCGGTACTGCAATGTTAACAGGTCCCACTTAAATGAAGACAAAGCCTTTAAAAGACAGCTGGCTGTGGTATGACACGCTCTCTCAGAATAAAACAAACAGAGGCAAACACTTCTGAAGGTCCTTCAGCATACTACCTAACTATTCAAAACAGATGAGAGTGGAAGGATGTTCAGTTTATCTATGTTTGCAGAGTCACAGACATCACAGGGTGTCAACCCACAATTAGGGTTCAAAGGATATGGACAGAGAGCTCTGTGGCTGTCGCGCATCTAAGGAGTGCAGCAGACACTTTCAGAAAGGCCAAAGCAAAAAAAAAAACCAAACCTCAACATGGTAATCAGGACAACTGTGGTCCTTTTCCCTCTCTAAGCACAGTATCCTCCAGGCTTGCTATGAGAACAGTCCAAGCTCAGTGATAAACCCACTATCCTGTATGTCCCACACACATACACCCTCTGACAGCAGCAAGGCAAGAAATTGCCTTTTCCCACCGTCTATTTCCCCCTCTCCCACAAAGCCTTAGGACCAATAGAAATACAAACAACACTTTAAACACAAGATGCCAGCCTAGGACTTGGTAGATACAGCTTTGAGCTCTGGTTTCTCCAAACACGTGCAACCATCACCACTTGGCCATATTCAAATTGTGCAAGGGAAAATGACATAATGAGAGTCCTCAGGTGGCAGCTAGAGGTGGTGCACAGCTATACTGACATGGCAATTTTTGTTCTCAAAGAGGTACAGCTGTGCTGCAGTAGCATTGTGCCCTGGTTAACAAGTTCAGTGGAGCTCGGAGCCTACACAGCAACTTGCACCAGACTATCCCTGGTATTTGCTCTGCCTCATCACAGCAGACTGCAGAGAGAAAGAGTTTCAATGTACCTGCTGCAGAGCTCTGGTAGGACCTGCATGGCTAGAGGGCACATGCATAGGCAGGCAGGATCATTTACACCAGCATATCCTAATATAAAGAGTGGGTCTAAACCAATGGAGGTCACCATATGAGGCACCTGCATTTGTTAACAGGTCCTAGATGTCAAGACTATCAGGATAATGCCTTAGCAAAGGCACCAATAAAATGATATTAAATACTGGTCTGAAACTTGGGCTGGTAAGAACTTTCCTAGCCCAGCATTTATCATAGTGACATGACTGCCAAACAACAAGAAGTTTTATGATGCCACCACTCTGATTTTGACAGCTCTTCTGCCAGAGAACACAAAGCAGATTCCTCACAGAAGCCAACTATCTCTGCCACTACTTCTGAGGTAACCTGGAAAGGCTTTGGTGTGGCCAGAGAGCAGTGGTCTTCCAGACTCCTCCTCAGAGGACAGAGAAATCCTTTCTGCCATTTGAGTCCTGTAGCATCTCTGTTTCAACTTGAATGAGACTGGATTGGCTGATTCTGAGGCTACCTTAGCAACCGATAGCAAACTCATGTTTTAAGCCAGCTCTGTAACACTCTCTCACCACACAAGTTGTGCTACAAATTTACTTAGCTGGTAAGGTCCTTAATACAAATTAAGAGGACATTAATATTACCCTTTGATGTCTTTTTAGTATTTATGCCATGACTAAATTGGATAAGGGATTTATTAACATTTAAGACTATTAGGAAGAAAATTACATAGATTATGTGGAGAGGAAAAGAAGAAGGGAAAATGAAAACAATCTCACACCCTGTAAGTTCATACAGATATTTCTGATTATGAACATTCAACGTCCGAATAAATGTTTTGATTCCTCCAACTATTTTTAAATCAAGCACTCCACACTGTTTGCAATCAGTGTGTTTCTCATAACTTCACTGCTACATTTCAAGTCCTACCGTGTTGCGAGCTTATGGCAGACGACACCAGTGTCTGTAATGACTTCACTCAGTCTCAGCTCGAGGTGGACCTTCCCCTGAAACACACCAAAAACACCATATGAAAAGTTAGTTTTATGTATAGGCAGTCACCATTCCAACTTCAACCAAAGCAAGCCAGTTTGTGCAAGTAATTTCAGGAGAAGTCTAAAGATTAAATAAGAACTGGATAGCTAAGGTCCTTCAACTTCCAGAGAATCCAGACTAGTAGTCATTTAACTAAATTTGGGTGCATAATTCCCACCATTATATTATCTCTATATGTTGTACTAATTGAAGGATATGGAGTGTTCAGGGTCTGACATAGAATGTTGTATTGGAGCTTTATCTGTTAATTAGCATCTTTAAATATTCAACAAATATCTGCAACACTGTTAAAAATGGTATCACAGAAGCATGTTATAAATTAACACCTACACGTTTTACACATAAAAATAAAAGCTATTAAGCAATATAAATTGTAAGACAAGTATCAATAAAACTGTATCAAACACATATTAAAAAACCACAAAAAATGTTCAATCATGTTGCTAGCATTCACAGCATCTACTGTTACACAGTCTTCAACTCCTTACCATCATCATTAACTTTATTATGACTTGGGCCAAAATATTATCCTTCAATACACTAAAAAAATAAAGGCAAATGAACACCAACTGCATTCCTCTTATTAATTCCATTATATTTCAAAATGTGAGTACCCACTCCTACTGACAAAAACTCAGCATCACTTTTAAAGAGTGTATACATTAAATGCAAAATACATTTTGTTACTGACCAAGTCTGACATGTCAGGAGTGCCCAGTCATCTTCTGAAAACCATCACAGCCAAAACTGAGCCTTTCATTTTCATAACTATCTCCCCTCCACTCTTTGTAATAAAGGACGCTAAAATCCAGCTAATGTGACCCTGCTAATTAGTCACAGCTCTAATGTGGGTATCTTCTTTACCTCAAAGCACACAAATTTCTCTTGACACTCCTTTAATAAGATCTTCTAGATTCAACCTTTGGTCTTTTTGCACAGGACCAAAGCTCTGGCCAGTGACTTCCCTATCTCTTGTGACTAGCTACTGCAACCTCCTGCTCTATGAGGATGTCTATCCTGGGCAACAGAGGAGATTGAAGATGAAACTCTGGCCTCAAGTTGCACCTATGCTGCTAAGATTCCCTTTCACTACGGCAGATTTGTCTGGACAAAAGCTGGTGAAAGTTTTTCTTGCAAGGAGTGCAGCAACAGTTAAGGAGCATGGACACACAATTTCACTCCAAGGTCATTCCCTGGTCCACTCACATTAAGAAGCACAAACACTGGACTCAGTGCCTGAACACCTGTCCTGAAGAAGCCTGTGAGACATTCTGTTTCCTCCTGCTACAGTCATTCTCCCCCTTCCTAGTGCACATGCCTTATTCAGGACCATTCTTTCTGCACTACCTTGAATGCACTCTTCACGATCTCACTCCACAAACCTTTATCATCTACTCATACCTTCAGTACTCTGCCTCAGTAACACTTTTGCCTATCTGAGGGCTGGAACACAGACCCTTCACGTACATGTGGCAGATGATATTCGTGTTCATCCAGAAAACTAGGAAGACAACCTCTCCAATCTGTATAAAGTTGCAGAAGGCACCACAGCAGCTTGCTGGCATTTTGAACAGGGAAGAACCCAAATGTGTGTGTGAGTTTAAAACAAGGCTTCTGCCATGTGTCTTTTGCATCATTTTAAACAAAATAATTAAACCACCACCACCCCCAATGCACAAACCAAACATGCTGCATTTAGCTGCCACTCCTGATTTGTGTTTCAGTGACACAGATCACTCCTTCACCCTGTCAGTGTGTGCTAGTCAGCATCTGTCATTAGCTTCCAATCTGAAGCCTGTCCTCATGCATAAGAACAGGATTTCTCTGCACAAACGCATAAAGCCACTTCTAGATCCAGCTCTTAAGAACCCAGGACCACTGCAATGCCCAGTGTAGCTGCACATGACAAGGGCTGGGCACGTAACCAGCTAAGAACTCTGCTTAAGCAGAACAGCTTTCTGGCTTTTGTTTACTCTTCAATGGTCTCTCTTCCACTGGCCACATCATCTGTTACAGGACCTCAGCCATTAGTCCCTGGAGAATAAATTCATATTATGAACCTGTAAAACCCACTACTGCAATCTCCACTGATATCCTGCAAACTACCTTTACCAGAGAAATCAACATTAATACAAGTTTTGAAGAAATTAAGAGTCAAGAACAGATTTTGCAACTTTGAAAAAAATATCCCTTTGTAGAAAAATACCAAGGTATGAAAATGTTTTTATAGAAATATTTCTGCTGGTCTTAAAAGTGAGACTGATCCTTCTGAGGAAAGAATGCTTCAATGCACTTAGATAAGCCTGAGAGCAAACTTCAAGTGGCCATTTGCTCAGTCTCACACATACTGAGTAAAATGGAACCACTTCATTTCAGAAACTAGGCTGAAAAAAGACCTTTATAAAAATCAGCAGTATTTCACACATTTTCCTAGCTACATTAAGCCTAAAATGACTGTGTTGTCTCTTCTGGGCTAAAAGCCATTTTTTCTCATAGCTTTCATCTTTCTCTTGTGAAAGCTTTGAAAATGGTCAGCTGTTCAAGAAGTGACTCCAAGCTTCCTACAGCAAAACAGAGGTCATGGGATCACTGGGAACAGCAGCCTACAAATATTCCCAAAACACCTCCCAGTGTTTTACTTCCAGTTAAAAACTCAAATACCTTGAAATAAGTCTACAGTAACACATTTGCAGGCTTAATTTACAGAAAATGCAATTCTTACATAAACAGAATGCTTTTGCCCAAATCAATTATACCGTTACAAAAAAACCTAAGAATTCATCTGAATAAATTCATTCCTGAGCAATGGCATTAGTTGGGTTTACAAAATACCACATAATTCATTTTGCAAAGGGAAGACAAAAAACTGCTATAAATCAGTATCATAAGATCAAAAGTTAATCTAATCAACAAGAAGGTCAACCTAGAATGGATAAAATGTACCACAGAAACAGAATTGCCATGATCTCTGATTGTTTGCAAGAAAGAGATTTATATTTTTATTATTAAAAGAACTACTGCAATAATAACAAGAGTCTTCTATTGTAGTAGATCTGCAGAGTTTACAAGCAGGAAAGATTAGACAATGCAACAGAACAACAAAAAAATCCATTTTACCAAAAGCTGAAACAATGGCTTCATCCTGCTCAGAGAGAATCCCTCCTTTGGAGCCAGGGCTTGAGTCCAGGCTCAGTCCTGCATTATAAGGCTATAATGCTTTTTTCCCTTTAGCAGAGCAAAAAAAAAAAAAAATCTGGAGGTCTGACAATTCTGAAATAGAATGTATTAATTACTCAAAACATTTCCATTAACAAATATATTTCAGGGTGATCCTAGAAGCAGCTATGCTCATTAGCATAACCTTCTCCTTTGGAAGGGTAGGACCCCTTTTCAAGGAACAAGCTGAAGGAGTGCCAATTCAATTGCTGAGCACTTCCTCTTCCATCAGCTCCAGCTGATATGCAGGGTGGGTTCACAGGTCACACCTCCTTCCTAACATCTAACACCACATAATGGGGCCAGGCAGCTGCCAGCTTTCAGTTATTGATTAAAGAAGCCATCAGATGCCTGAATTTCTTGTAGGGAAGCAGACAGTATTCAAAAGGAAATCAGTAACAAAAACACCTCCTGAAAGGCCTTACTGAGGAAAACATCAATTATACCATGCTTGTTAAATCTAACCTTTACCACACACTCAAGTTATCTGAAAACTACAGTGACACTGATCACAAGTTGGCAAAGAAAAGAAAAAGCAGACCTAAAGTCCCAGTTTTATAGATACAGGAAAAGCCTGTCTCCAACCACCTCCTTTCTGCCTGGGATGGAGCTGTGAGTCACCGTGGATTGAAACACCAGACAGTTCTAAAGCACATAAAACATAGAAGCACATACAAACCCTACCTACCTGTATCATGTTTCCAGCAGTTGCAAATTTGTGGTTTAATTTAACCACAGTACTTTAAAGGAAAAGAAAATGCAGGACCACAGATTATCCTAAAGTTACTCTTATGAAAAAGTTCTGCCATCCTGGCAGAAAGCAATTTTAGCATCCTGAACAAGGCCTCAGAGGCAGTGTTTGCAAGGTCACCAGGACACATCTGGGAGCCGTGTCAGAGTGCAGTTACCTGCACACATTTTGCCCTGCAATCTGACACACCTCACGTAAACCAGTGACTGCAGATTCAGATGCAACATCCGACCTAGCTCAAAACAGATGCAATCTGGTTTTTCAGAGAAATATTTATGAAAAAGGACTGACAAATACCAGGAACATCCGTGCCTATCTGAAGTTCTAGCAGATGCACAGAAGACTGTCAGTCTGCCTAAGTTCAAAAGACAGGAGTCAAATCTACTGAAATTTCCTAAACCATTTTAAGCAAGTATCAAGCAGACCTCCATCCTTTTTCTTACTGTCAAATTTTTAGAAATCTTTCATTTTTAAAAACATCAAAGGAAAAGAACAAGTCTTCACTGTTGATTTTAAACAAAACTGGAAAATACACAGTCTGTTTGAATATTAAGTATCAAGTCAATCATCTTAATATCCAGGGCTCAAGCAGAATACTAATTCTCTCTTCTACAAAAGAACAACAGTTGATATCACAAAAAGTCTTAAATAAGGTATTTGTTTACTATTAAACCTGCTGGACAAGAGGTTTGTGGTCACTCACCTTCCTACTTCTGACTAGCCTACCCAATTTTGCTGGGAACTTTCCCCTCCAAGGTAGGAGTACCCCTGCATGAAAGTTTTTCCAAACATGAATCCCATATAGGGACACTTTTCCCAACACAACTCAACTCTGCTCATTGCTCAGTAGTGTGGAAAGAGAGCCTGGGACCCACTTTTGATTCCTGACTCTTCATCCTGCTGGCTGAGTGTGACTGCAAGCAGTCTCACCCCAGCTCCTGAGATGAGAAGGGAAGGGATATAACAGACATGAGCTGCAGGAGAGGACTAAGCTAAGCAGGTGACATGAACCACAGCTCATAACTGACTCATGCCAGCACCACATTTTTTTTTGGAATCTCAGATTTAGGGCTGTGATAACAGTGGTGTGTTAGTTTATTTTCCCTTGCTCCAAACTGTCAGGAGAAATGACCATTGGAAGAACTCTGCTGCACAGAGACCACTCCAAACTACGGAATAATCTGTGCCATTGCTTTCTTAGTCTTCTCAAATTTTATTTCAGGATACAGCAAATGTTATTGGGCAGATTCTGCCTACTCTGAAACCTTTTCAGCCAACTTCCTGAGAAGTCACTTTCTGCCATCAGTAAAACTTAAAAAGCAAACAAGAAAACTGAGCCAAACCCTAAAGGCTCACTAAATGCTGCATATGAGGGAGTGGGAAAAACCAAGGGTACAGCTACTGCTTTAGGCCCTGTAGTATTATCAGCAGCCTCACATAAGGTCAGGCCAAACAGCAGGTTTGAGAGCAGGAGGAGGAAGGAGTTTGTTTGTTGTCTGCATTTGCTGCTTCTAACAGCTGCTCCTTCCTTTAGCAGAGGGCAGCAGGCGGCTGGGAAAGGTTGAAGGATCATGCTAGAGATCACAGCCTGCCTGCTGGACCACAGTGCAGCACACAAGGAACTGGAACAAAACCCAGCTGATTGCTGAGGAAAGTGCAGCAGCTCTGTTCAGCACTGCATGGATTCATAAATGCTAAGCCAAGCGGAACTGATAGCTGCTTGCTCTCCATATGTGCAAGCATGTCAGAATTGCTCAGTAACTGGCAAACAACTTCACATGGCATAATGTTAACCTTCCTGTTTCTCTAAAGGAAGAATACTGCCATATGGTCAAAATCCTTATAATTAATCATGTTTCCCTCTCAAACAGTTTGATGGGATATACTATGTAGATGTTTTAAGTTAAAGGGTTTCACTTCCCCAGACAAATTATGTTCAGCAGATACAAAACCCATGTATGTTACTTTAAAACCATGTGCACTCATTGTTCAGCAAGAGGTGCTCCTCACCACATGCCACGTTACACACTAGCTATTGAAGAGTAATAGACCAAAACCTGACTGAATGTCTTAGCCCTTTTTACTGTGCTCTTATATTCACATAGGGAGGAAGTCTTGCCACAAAGCAGGATCTGGTCCATAGCTGCTCTTTACTGGTACAACAAACATTATTTACCATTGCTGATGCATGGTTCAGTTGTCTCAAGTAATTTTGTCAGTAGACATTTAGCCTTGAGAATCTCCCCACCCTATCAAAACAGACATGTGATCTCTCTTCAAAACAACTAGAAGATAGAAACTGAAGTGCCACTGTTCAAAATATAGAGGGCAACACCCATGTTTCCTGTGTGTGGTAGAAAGCTGATACCAAACCTGGAAGCAGCTGCTTCTTTTTACAATCTGCATTTACCCATGCTTACAGTAGGTTATACAGAATGCATCAGCGACTCATTTTCATGCTAGAAGTGTTTAAGCACCTACACAAAGACAGTAAATATCAGTGTTGGACAGTAGGTGTGCAATGCTCTTAATTGTTCAACAGACAATGCAATTCCATCAATTACTGGAGTGAAACTGCCATATACAGTTGCTCCTAAAGACAATTATATCTTGTAACTTCAAACACATATTCTTAATTAACAATCAGCAACAGAGCCATCACAGTTCAACATGAATTGCTCCACTTACACAAAGAGCATTGATTTATATAAAATAGGAAGCAGGCGGATATGGGAGAGACCTTGGAAATTTCGACAAAGTGAATAAAAATAACAAAATAACACTTCCAGCTTCTTCCACAGATCTGGGATAAACTTCTCTGTCACACAAGACTGAATGAAGAAGAGCTAATTAAAAAGCTTGTGGTGAAATCTTGGCTCTGATGAACTCATGGCAAAATTCCCACACCAGGAAGGCCAAGATTTCATTCATGAAGCCTGACACTTCTGATACAGATTCTACATTCAATGGGAAGGTGCTGACATAAAGGAAAAGTTTTTTTGAGGAGCACCATGCCTTAGAGATAGATTCTTCTAGCTAATATACAGGCAGCATTTCAGAGCCAGTAGTTATGTCCAGCAGGACAAGAGGATTTTAAGTGTACTCTCCAAACATACCCATAAATGTTTTCCACCAATGAAGTCTAGTACACCACATGACAGCAGTCCATACTCAAGAACAGGCATGTTTAATCAACAATAGTCAAAGGCCTGCATAGACAAAATGCTAATGTGGTGAAAGGAAGAGGAAAGGCTTTTGGTGTCTGAATGAAGTACTTAACATCAGTAAATCTTTTGCACAAAGCTTTGAGTACAGAAGGTTAAAAATGTGAGACAATTTGCTTCCTCAGTGTTGGTTATCTGCCCTTTACATGCCTTTTATTTTTATGAAGTTGATAGCCAAATAGATATCTCAGACACATCAAAGTTCTTATGAGAAGGAAGGGGAAATGAGCAATTTTCAAGTTTTTGTCAGACTTTTTTTGCCCCAACAATGACTTTTACATAAGACCTTGAGCACAACTGGCTTTGGAAAAGCATTCTGTCATTTAATACTGAAAACTCAGCTGTAAGAGGACATGACTATTTCACATTTGTCAATGAGGTGGAGAAAGTAATTCAAAGCACACTTGAAAAGGGGAACTTTTAAAACAAGAGCCTCCACAGGAAAAGATGTCGGAATAATCTAACTCTCCTTGCAAGTCTCCCCGACTTTGGCATATACAGACTACTTGGTTTGGAGTATATAGATATTAATCAGAATATCTCTGGATCTTTAACCACTTCACTGATTACATGTACACAAAGGGTGTTTAGGCTGCAAAGCTCAAGCTTCACAAAACAGACTTGAACTATGAACTTAATGTGAAAAAAAATTAAGGGGAAAACTACTCAAAAGCAGGAAAGGCCTTTTAAAGACTGCATGTTCACTTGGGCTTAAATTCCACTGAGAACACATGGACCACTGAGAGCATCTGTCATCTACAGCCCTAGGCAAATATCTGAATCAGTTACTGTTGGGTAAACTTCCTTCTGTGAAGAAAAGGAAAACATTCATGGATCAAAAGAGATGTACACACAATAGCATGGCAATTTTTGCTTGCAGACCTCAAAATGCATGACAATGAGAATACAGCAGGTCCTGAAAAACAAATGACTAGTAGAAAAGAAACACATCCCATGTAAAGGGTGCAACATCATGCTCATACTGACCTCAAGCAGCTTACAATGTTGTCTCTTCTGCTGCTAGCCCCTCCCCTCCAGCTGAAGCTGCCTGATTTTTCATAATCTATTTCAATGCAAAAGTTAAACCATCTTCAGTAATGGCTCAATTACTGTTCTACTTCTCACTGAAATGCTTGGGCTCTTGTACTGTCAGACACTGGGCATTTAACTCTGGGCACAGTACTGAGGAGGAGGCAGGCTCCATCAGAAGATGTGAACTTAAAATTCCTTTAGCTAAATGTGCACAAACCCACCTGGTTATAGCTTCATACTTTCAGAACAAGTTTTTCAGTCTGGAAAGTTAGGCCATAATTTATGCATTAATGGCTGCTGTCAAGTTTCATTCTGCACTCTGTATAAGAAAACTTCCCAATTATATTTAACATTTTATCTATATTTAAAAAAGAAATATTCAGATACCATGTCATTTCATATTTGTATGCCAAACACAAATACAAGTTGGAGTTCCATCATCTGTTTTTCACAGAGCAGCTCAAACCTAATCACCTAGAGCACAACTGCTGTTTCATCACCCACCTATATCCACCGAGAGGACTAGAACAGAATATACAATGTGTTATTTCAAACTAGTGAGAGCAAAACCAGCCAGTAAAATGTGGGGGCACTGATGTACCAACAGAGTAAAAGCCTGTCAGCTTCCAGGGGCAGTTGCAGCCCACTGCTGAAGGACAGAGCACTGTGTTCTGGTAGCTGCTGCTTCCCACCAGCCCAGGCCAAGGGAAGCTCAGATGCACCTGATAATGCTGATTATCTCACTAGGTAGGTTTGCTAGACCAAGTGGTAAACCAAACCCACAAAAGGCATGTGGGTAATGCCTGCTCTGCATCTGTGGGCTGAGCAGCTGCACAGTCCCACCTGCACTGCTCCGTGTGACCCTGAACATGACATGGTGGTGAGATCACAGCCCTCTTAGCAGCACCCAGCCTAGACAGACAATGCCCTCACTTCTTCTTCAACATGAGCTCCAGACTCCTTTACTTGCTGTCAAGCAATAAATGGAAGTGGCATCAAAGCACCTGACAGTACTACTCATATCTATGTAGTCTGACAATTAATGGAGTCCTGCTGTCAGTAACATCCGTATCTGCAATAAAATTTATGAAGCCATAATCTCACTCCTGACAATACAAAGCACCTTTTAAGAACTGGCAATGTTGTAAAACCATAAAACTGGATTCAAAGTCTCAGGCTAAATACCTTGGAAACAATATGTGAAGTTATACAACATTAACAATTAGGTACTGGTTTTTTTTAAGTACACAGGAACTCATACAAATGAGGTATAAAACATGTTGAACAAACATTTTAAATTCTTCTCATGAAACTTCAGATAGCTCAGAATATCAGTTCTTACATAACAAATGTTACCTGTAATTTCAAATCAGTCTTTCTGTTCTGAAAAATGAGGTAATGTGTCCAAGAAGTGGGCCACAAGAAACACAGCATTCAGTATCACCAATATTTGAACAATCTGTTGTTTCTCAGGTGGTTTTCAGTTTCTGACTGTGCTGGTCTGCTTAAAACCTGGGTATTTTCAGACTTCGCTCAGGGTAAAGATAAGTCTCTCATGGGTTTATTATTCTTACCCAGTTTCTTTCATATCATGGCCTAATGCATTAGAAATAATTAGAAACCTGGTCTCTTTTTTCTAATTTCTCACTCTGACTGTATAACCTCAAGCAAGTCACATTCTTTTGACATTTACTCTCACTGTATTCAAAGTGTGGGAGTGACAACAGCTTACCTGAATGGAGTGCTATGATGCATAACTAAATAGCCATGAAGTGCCCTACAACATGGAAAATAGTACAACAGCCACAGGCTGACAAAACCAGAAGATTCAGGAGTTCCCTGGAATATGGCTCAATGTTTAATCCCTTAGATTACACTGGAACAACTGCTAGAATGATAAAATTGATAGTTGGCACGTTAAAACTGCTTTTATACTAGTGTTTGCATGATTCAGTGCAAATCTGAACTACTAAAATTTCTTAAACTGTTTTCCTTAAAATTGGAGGAAAACTGAGTAACACTGCATAAATACTTACCATTAACACAAGTATTCTATTTTCTCTTACACATGAGAAAGTGCTTAGAAGGACAGCTGAGATACCACAAATGTAAAAGATTCAAACAAAAATATTTCATTTGGCTATCTTCACTTGCATAAGAATTCATACAAAATATTTACAAATCTGCCCCCACTTGTATGGAAAACTGAGCCCTCCTGCAACATAAAGACCAAGGAACACTTAAGTAAATGGATAAAATCAGAGTGTCATGTAATCATATTTACACTACTTGTAATAAATGCTTATCATGGAACCCAGAAACAGCTTTTAACAGTTGGGCTCTTGCAAGGATGCAGACAGAGGAAGTGATAAACTGTACAATTACAAACAGAGAACATGCTTTCCAGCAAATACTATGCTCCTCATCCCTCCAAAAGCTAGAGCTGCCTGCAACTTAAATTACCAGGGCTGCCCTAGAAAGCACCCTGGTCTAAAAAGCTTCCACAAACTCACTCTGTATAAATACTGTAACAAAATAAACAATGCAGAAGCTTATGTAAATACTGGCCTTCTTCAACTGATAAATTACAAAGGGAAAGTTTTCATATCCTACAGGAAATAAACACTCAATCTGTTGTTGTAAAAGCACTGTCATAAGAGGCTCTGGGGTAAGAAGAGAGGGCGACCAGGGTAAACAGAATAGATCTCATAGTTAAAAGCCTGTTAAAAGCCTTTCCATCACTAGTGACACTGAAATGTGGCATTAAAGAGGATCAATATCTTAGAGAATGTCACAGGCTGAACAGGCTGCCCTAAGGCTCTCCTTGTACCACATGCACAACGGTGTATCGTTTGTCTCTCCAAACAAAAAAAACCCTAATCTTGCATGTATTTTCACATATGCTTCACCATACATGACCATAATGTTTGTTGGAATGTGTGTGCATTTTAAGTGTCATTTTCCAGCCTGGTATGTGCAGACCTGCAAGCAGACTGAAAAGACAAGACACTGTGTCCAACACTACCATACAGAATTATCTAAAAGGCATTTCCCCTTGCACAGGTCAGACATTCATGTCTCCTCCTAAAAAAATATTGTGGTTCAAAAGTGATCTCTAATATACACTTAGCAGAGGAAAAAAAAAAGTAACTGGCACATTATCCTGCTGCATCATTTTGATTTCCTGCTTTGTAATAATGACTGTTTTCACAAGACCTAATGTCATGACAGAAAACAGAATCTGCTTCAAAAGAGGGCAAGTACAAAAAGAGGAGTCTCACTGTGTACAAAAATTTGCAAAGTACCAAACCCTAAATGTAATTTAGGGCTGAAGTAATAGGCCCTAGAAGGCCCTGGCAAGGAATGTTTTTCACCTTTAAGATGTACTTGTTACCATTCCTGTGGCAACCTGCCAACGTAACTATTTAAAGCAGTACCTGAGGGTACTATTTTCAAGATGGCTCTGCTCCCCAAGGAATCAACCATTACTTATAGGGCCTGAAGTTATTTGATACTTGAGATAAACACATTCCTCCTTGTATCAGTGACCCTGACAGTTCACACAGTTTTGCTTATTTCTGTAGGCAGAATCCTGACCCCCAGTGATTCATGCACACTTGTAATCCACCCTACACTTACCACTAAAACCCAAACCATACTAATGGGCAACACTTTTTGTAGGGAAGCAACACATCTGTCCTATGAAACCCATAAAACTGCCATGGCCTTGTTACAAATACTCCTTTTGCCAAGATATTATTTAATCATCTCACCTGTACTTCTGAATCAGCATCAACATGCTGGAGTTGAAACCAGGTGTCTCTGTTATGATACTTCTGCAGATCTTCTTTCTCTATAGCTACCTTTCCTGAAATAAAACAAACCAGAAGCACAGTTTAAGACACGCTGCAGCTCTCCAAAAATGTATTTCCATCAAAACCAAGTTTTAAAACAGTGATTTAGGGCCTGTCCTATTCAAGAAAGGCTTTAGAACAGGGAAAGATTTTTATTGCGATTATTATCACAATACATAATGATAAGCATAATACTGATGGATTGTACAACTCTGATGAGCATCTTTTTCCACTGCATTTTGTGAATGACTTGAAAATTCCTTAAGTCCTACTCACCTAACAGTGAAGCACTGGACGTTATGGACAAGCTTGTAAATATGCTTATAGCAAAAATGCCATCATTACTACTCTGACATACAATTAAACTTGTGGGAAGAAAAGCCTGGAAACTGTTGCACACATTTTTTTGAGGCTGATGTCTGTAACAACACCAAATTAAACGTTCCATGGATATGTTATTGCCAACAGTATTTCAGGATGAGGCATTTCTCTATACAGCTTTGTAGGAGAAGGGAAACAACTAGAGATGTCAAGTCACAGCAGATTCCCACATCTGCATTTTGGGGCCCTGTCAACTTCTCTCTCAATCAAAGCCTTCAGATTTTGCATTATGCAACCCAGAGCCACCCAAGGGCTCTGTAGAGAAAAGCAAGGGGGAAAACCAACCCCTAAACACTGAAGAGCTTTAACTCCCACCTTTTTATACCACTCTTACCACTACCACATGAGCTGTTTTGGGAGGTATGGTAACAGCAGGCGGCTCCATGCTGTGAACTGACAGCTGACGTGCATGCCAAGGGTCAGTGCACAAACTTCTGTTCTGCCCAATCTCTCTCAGGCAGCACATAAAGCACTCTCTGAGGGACAATGAAACTTTTTCCAAGCATCTTTCTTTGTATACACAAAGCTGAGCATGGCATGCCTGAGGAGCTCGTGATCCTCAGAAAGCTGCTTTGGGTTGGGTGGCTCCCCAGGCACTGAGCAAAGCAGTGTGTTTAAAGTGAAAGAATCCAGGGCAGTCAGAGACATTCACAAGGCCCGAGGAAGCTGGGGTTTGGCAATGTGGTTGGGTAGAACTTTCTCTGCTAGATGAGCTGCTCACATACAGTTTGCAAACCCTGCTTTATTACAAAAACACACACTTTCTTTAACCAAATGTTGTCAGATGAAATTCAGCAATGGATATAGTTTTGTGGGAGAAAGATTACCACTACCTAAATTTATGCAGTTTGACCAGATGTCAATAATACATTTCCCCAGCAAATGTTAATAGAACACATTTACAAAGAAAAAAAAAAAAACCAAACAAAAACCCACATGATCAAAGACTACAAAAGTGGCAAACAGAAAACACTCTCCTTTCTGCAATCTAAAAGATTACAGAAGCCCCAGCAGCAAGTTTTTACACATCAGCATTCCCTCAATTTATGGCCTTTTACTTCAGCTGGATGGCTTCACCCAGCCCTCCTGTTTGCTGGGCTACACCCCATGCCATGCTGCAGCTGCATTCTTCTGTCACCTCAGGCTGCTTCTGGTGACGGTTTCCAGATTTCCAGTCCCAGTTCCTAAACTAACCTGCCATTCTTCCCCAGCTGCCCACCATAGCATCTGCCAGGATTTCTGCTCTAGCTTCCTCTTCAGAACTTCTGACCCATTATTCCCAAATCTTGTTCATTCTGCCCTCAACACCATCCTCTCACTGCTTGTCCTTTAGAGATTATCAAATCCATCTCCTGGCAAACATTTAAGTAGAGATTAACAAGGGAGACTCCTTACGAGACTCTTCATTGGATATGCAGAGCAAGCCACTTGAAGCTTCTTTAAAAAGCAATAATTAAATTACACAAACCTACAAAATAATGTAGCAGGAAGGATAAATAAGACATCTGAACTGTGCTGAACAGAAGACACCAAGTTACTCTGCTGATCATCTATGGGATGATGACTTTTTTCAAAGCTTCTACTTTTTTTCCTCCAACTATTCTGGCTTGTGGGGAACCTAGTTTCTCTAAAGTACTTTGAGAGGAATGCATTTAAATGCATGACCTTCAACTAATTGCTTTGGACCTCACTTGAAATTATTTACTTTCACTGCTTGCTATCCTCACTGTACCCTTTAATCTCTTGCAAAAATCCTCCACTCAACTGCAGCATGGCACACACTTTCCACACACTTTCCAAACACCGTCACCCGCAATCAGGCTCATTCACAGTTGCCTCCCATATAAGGAGCACCTTGCAGAAAACTCAAGGATGATTTCCCAATATCTGCACCCGTACAGAGAAGATAAATGGTGTGATCACTGCCCTCTCTTTCAGCAGGGAGTGCCACTGCTCCCTGCACCCAAGGATGGCCGGGTAACCCAGATGGGTCTGGCCACAAAGTCAGTACCTGATTGCAGCACAGTGCTCACAGGCAGTGGCACATGCCTCCAGCTCTGAGGGAGTTAACGTGGTGATACAACTGTTTTGATTAGGAAACTGTTTGAACAGCGCTGTTTGCTCTGCACACAAACAAGTTTTATTAATGATTGAAACTTATTGACTGGGTTGGCCGTAATCCAGGGGTTTTCATTGCATACCAAATGATTGACAAAGAAGAAAAATCTACCAGGGAAACAAAAAAGGGCAGCAGTAAAAAGAGGACCTACAGTTTCGCCAGCCTAAACATACACAAAGATATATTACTGATAGGGCAGAAGGTTTTCTCTGCCCTATTAAACAGCTCTCTGCATACACACAGAGGAACCTCCATGACAGTTTGGTAATAACTCTTTACCTGCACCAGCCATGTCCCTATGCTCATCCAGCTCACATTCCTCCTCCTCATCACCCAACCCACATAAAACACAGTGCAGATGCTGAGCATGGTCATGTTCCTGCCCTAGTCTACACAGTCACTGCTCTTCCACTGACTGACCTAAGTCTGACCTGGCACGAACAACTTCCAGCTGCACCAGAACTAGGTTAAATCTAGGCCAATAATCACAAGCTGTTGGCACCTGTCATTTGACCTGACATCACACCATAAGAACCTGTAATGCTCCCTGAAGATAAACTCGACACGAGAGGTCAGAAAGATTTACCACCACTCACTTAAAGGATGTTTTCCTCTTTGTGGTTCTTCAGCACATCCCCAAACTCGAGCCCATTGTCTTGCACTCTTTCTCAAGACTTGGGTGGCTTTCAGACAGCATCAAGAAACTCTGAATCCTGCACCTGAGGCACCCAGCCACTCCTGCTGGTTTCCTCGGAGTGGCCCCAGGCTGCAGAGTCTGCCTCTGTTTAAGCTTTTAGAGACTGTATGGGATGAGGCAGGAAACAGCCAAGCTTGCTGAACAACATAAGGTGTCATTTCAAAACTTAGTATAAGTTACATTTTTAGAAGTTAGATTCTCAGCAATAACCAGCAATGATGAAATAAAAGCATTCTTCTCATCTGAACTAATTTCTTACTGAAGCCTGATGCTCACCAGGACCTTGGACTGGGGGAGGGTAGGAAAACCTCACACACTCCTGTGTGTTTTCCACCCATATGGCAACAATTTCCCTATGACCTTCCCTCCCCCTGCCCCCCCCCTTCAGACTGAACAGATCTTCACTGGAACATTTAAATCCTAAGCTTTGTGTTTAAAACAAAGGTGCAACATGCCACAGTTGAGCTCTTCCTTCTGTGAACCCCCCTTAAGGGAAAAAACAATGTACTAATAACCTATTATTGAGCAGACAGCTTATAGATTGGTGAAGTTACTATCTAGGCCCTTGATGGTTTTAAAGCTGCAAATTCTACTTTACAATCCCTGGAACAAACTGATTTAACAGCCTCCTACATTCTCCACCCATGCACCCCTGTCCTCTCAGCAGGGCATACTGAAACTGTTGAGAAAATCAAGTGAATCTTGAAAAACCCAAACAATGAAAATAAACATTCTGGGTGAGGAGAAGGGAATAAGAAATAAGTTTCAAGGGTCACATGTGGGTGGTGTTGGCATTTTTAACACAAAGGTCATTTCAACTGACCTGTTTCAGAGCTTCCCTACTCAAAAATGACATTAACACTGCTAGAAGACAGTAGATCACTAATTTAGGCAGAGACAGATACTGAACAGAAAAGGATAGGAATTTCTGGCTATATCACCTGGGAAAGTGCTTGTGGATGCACTGTGCCCTCAGTGCCCATCCCTCACTGGTTACCAACATTTTTCCAAAGCAAGTCAATGCAGCCCATTAACTTGTCCCTGGACATGGCTAGGCTTGTTAAGCTAGGGTCAATGGCTCCATACAAAGACTAACAAAATTGATAATTTGGCTCAGGCATTCTCCAGCCATACACAACCACCTTCTGTCTGCATTACCTGCTGGTGACAAAAGGGTTAGGCATTGGTTAAAGGATTACATCCCACCTTTTAACAGTAATATTCCAATTTGCAGCTGAGATATGTGAATATTTATGACAGATGCTAGACTAGTAGAAGACTTCTTTACTGAAAAAGTAGTAATAGGACAGGAACTTGTCATTTTAAAAGGGCACAAGGCGCTACCTGAAAAGTGATCCAACAGTTCTTTTACAGAAGCCTAAAGTTAGAGCATTTCAGGAGCTCTTATATCTTCTCTTTAGGTTATCTTTATCTGGGAATAGCTACACAGTGAAAACAACAGAATTTTACACAGTGCTGCCAAGTGAGCCGAAACAATATAATATTTTTTAATATAACATCCTCCATTAACAATGACTGCAGTACAGTTAATTTACAGAAAAAGATTAAGTCTGAGTCACACATTAAAAGCCTAATTAACTGAGTCTTCTCCCAGCTCTGAGCAGAGACTACTTTGTCTCCTTCCTATATGCTGCAGTCTTAGGCAATAAGGGAGCCTCAAAGCTGCTTCAGAAGTTGCTTCATGTTAGTATGTAAAGTGCCCAGACACACCATATCAGGGTATTGATTTAATACAACTGATATGAAGGTGCACCAAAAAAAAAAGTCACTTTCAATACCTGGAAAGACTAAGGACAAATCAGAATCAATTTTAATCAACACTTTAGGCTGAGAGACCCAAATTAACTTGAAACAAGAAGCATCACTGCTATTCCAGCCTACCTAGGATTTTATAATTATCTGTATGAATGGTTATTTGTCTTTAAATGAAAGTACAGAAACTTGCTTGCCTTGTTCAAGAACAGCACAAATTCACTCACCTCTTCCATGACACAGAAAAAGATTGAAACAAGCAAACCCCCCATTTGAGAATTACAAAGATAAGGACAAGAATTGGGGGCAACATGAGGTTTCAGAGCTTTAGAAGCAGCAGAATTGCTCCCTCACGGCTCCTGTGCAGTGCACCATGAAGCACAAGCACTATTAGACCATCTGCTACAATGGGCAAGAATTTAGTGGCAATAATGGCAGAACACTTCCAGCACAACAGCAGTGCATCCTACAGAAGGTACTGAGATATGTGATATTCATGACCCGAATTTCATTTGTTTGGGTTTTTTAAACTACTCCAAATACAATAAGAATATCACTTATTAAATCCATTTTTCCTCTTTGTGGGATTTACCTTGGATAATAAGGCAGAGGAAAGTAGGACAACATATAGCTTCTATCCTTAAGAGTTGCAAGCTGCAGTATTGCATGGACTATCTTCTGTCAGGGTTGTTTTGTTGGTCACAACCCAAGAGATCTCACCCAGCTTCCATCAGAATTTCTGCTCTCCCTTCCTGTTAAAAAGAACAAAACCCCCAACCAAACAAAAAGAACCCTCCTCAACCACACTTCTGGTATCATCTCTCTGCCAGCTGCTCTCTGGGCCCTTACCATGGCCCTACATTAGAGACACTGGGTATAGCCTGTGGCTGGCTGCAGTGGGACAGCAGTGCTGAACTGCAGCCTCGCAGCCACCGCTGTCTGCCTTACAGCGGGCACCAAAGCCCTGAGCAACCATCTCATTCCTCACTCTACACACACACAGTACTAACACTTGGCATTAGGTAGGGAGGAGGGCTGCATGATGGAAGTACAGTCCAGGCCCTAGCACATTATGCTCAGTAGTTCTGTTCATATTTTTTCTTCTTTATCCTAGAAGTACAGATACCACTTTTTGAAAGCTCAACTGTCTTCCTGCTCCTGGGACCACCCATCAGGTTAAAAGATATTGTGAGTGCATCCTAACAGCTTATTCTATGGAGAGAGTATTTACTTCAGCCTTTCTATGCAGCTGCAGAGAATCTTTCCAAGATAATTCTAGTTTACAGCTTCTTGAGATTTGTCATTCTGGAAGTCATCTGTTTCCTTTATTTCATTAGTAGCTATATTTATACCATACTGAGTAAATACATTATTCCCATGTCATCCAACAGTACATTATGGAAACAGTAAACCACTGCCTAAGCCATGGTCAGGCTAGAATAAAACAAGCAATGCTATTTTCTACTCAAATTTTGATCTCTGCTTCATGCTGTACTGGAGGATCTTTCCCGCACTTAACTAGAAAGAAGCACATTTCAGCAGGGATGATTCTTTACATTTTTTTTTCTTTTAAATCATTAAAATAATGAAATAACAAAGGTGATGGTTCAGCTACAATTGGTAACAGCTACCTAACAACAGTAGGTAGCTTGCTTGGATGTTTGGTAATAAATTGTGGCAACTCGACAACACACCTCCTCAGCTTTGGAAGTAGTCGTTAACAAAAGCACAGGTAATTCAAACATGCAAGCCTTAAAAAAACATTCAATTCCAAGGTGTTTTCACTTTGTGAGTGTCTCCAGGAGCTATGATTTGGTTTCATCTACTTTAGTCCAGAGTATCTAAGTTCAACTACTTCCAAAGACAAATTTTAGTGCTTTACTTTACTTCATCTCATCCAGCATTAAGCAGGAAGAGAGTTACAACCTATTAGGATACAATAGCCACAAGAGTTTCAATTTGTCATAGAACACACCCAACAACCTGTATGAAGGTGACTTAGGGCAGTGAAGTTACTGTAAATGGAATTAACAGAACCATGCACCAGTCTTCTAGCACTGGCTTTATGCTCCTTCACTGAAAAGCTTCAACATTAGACACCTGTGCTTTATTCAGCACCATTCCATCCCCGTCAGCACAGCAACCAAGCCTCTCCTCAGCCAGGAGTACCACAAGCTTAGTAAAGTTCTTACCCCTCAGTGCAGTATGAGGACAGTGCAGCACTTCTTTCCCCTCAGAACTCCATAGGGGTGCATTTTGTTCTATTCAGCTCCTGCTTAGCACAGATGTTGGCAAGCCAGTTTCATGTATCTCTTACCAAAACAGATGAAGCGCTGAGGTGAAAAAAACTACACTTAAGTAGAGGATAAATAATTGTGCATGTCTCACCTGAAGGACAGACAATATTAACTAATCTCTCGCTGCAGTGTTAAGTGGCTTGGTGTGGCCCATTTCCTGTTTTTGAAGTGATCTGTATGTTTAAGGTCACAGCCTGGCAGCCTGAGCTATTCATTACACACCTAGAAGAACAGCAGCTCAGGGTATACCACAGACATGTTTTCCTCACTAAATCTAGCTCAGTTACTGAGGTGTGAGAAGCCCAGTTTATTGTCACAGCATGTCTCACTCAACATTTCTAAGAAGCTGAAGAATATCAAAACAATCATTAAAGAACATTTGCCTGGTATAGCAGTACTACCATCCTAATATTCCTTCTGCTGCATCTAGCCAGAGACATCTTTTTTCCCCATTATTATTGGAGGGGTACAAATTGACAGTTTTTCAAATTAGCCCCATCTCCTCTATGTTTTTCTGGTTGTAACAATCAGATGGAAATAGCTATTCTACATATTATAGACACATATTCCAGCAAATTGAACTACTACTGCTATTTGATCATTCAGAAACAAACAAATGCAATTTTAAATTGCATTTACCATTGCTTTCAGTAGTATATTTCCTATGCAAAGCATCTCAACATACTGTATTAATCAGTACATAAACTCTATCCAGTAAGAGTCAATATCAATTAAACAACTTAAGACTAGTTTACTTTCGCAGTAACTATTTGCTATATTTTATCTAAAAAAAGAGAAAAATATTATTTCAGATACACTGAACTCTGCATTTGCTTCATTATATTTGCATTTCAACCAGCATCCATGATTCTTCCAAAACACAATGTTAAAGCGTTATGTCTGTTAAACCAACAAAATCCCAGATGACTCAACAATTACAATTAAGAAAATGCAAATGTAATAAACAAACATGCAAACTCCAAAGATAGCTTTATCTGCACGATCCTCCCATCCTGTATGCCAAAATACTACCGTATGTTCCACAACATATCTGCTACACATATTCCAGTCTGAGTTTGTTTGGCTCTTCTCAGAAGTTTGTGTCAGAGGCTTCTGGGGGTTCTTGTTTTTCATATTCTCTCTCCCACATCTTACGCTTTTGGTAGCTTAAGCATTCTCATCTGTCACACACAGAGCTGCATTTCTGAAGTTAAAGAATTTACCATCACAAACTTATATTTCATATTTGAATAAATAAAAGCATGCCTGCGGTCCAGTAACCCTGGAAGTCAGTATTGTAACAACAAGACAAAGTCCTGGAAACATTAAACAGTGAACCAAACGGAATTCTGCTAACCAACCATCTTCAAAAAAGAGCTACTTGACAAATTCTCACCATTTTGACATATATGCTTCATTCTCTGCCTCAAAACCAGCCAAAAAAACAATGCAAAGAGATGTCAAACATTGCAGATCACACACAGGTAAATTCACAAGATCAGTAACATATGGACTTAAAATTAGTCTCTCCTGGATGGAAGACACAACCCCCCAACTCCCTCCCCTGAGAAAGTTCATTGCTGGATGAGCATGAGTAACCACATTTTCTTCAAACAGAATTGTCGCATGATAACATAAAGTAACAAGTGATCTCCAGAATGCAAACAAATGGCCGCTAACTGCAGAATTTGGTGGTTCAGTGGGAAAGAGCTCATTCTAGTTCTACTCTGACCATCCTTTTCAGTAGGGACCTCTTCCAAACCTTCCTTGCTCAAGCCTCTTCAAGAAAAGGTTTAAGTCTTAAAACTGAGCTGAAGATACACACAGAGCAACTATTGCTTTTAAATATTACAGACTTTTATCAAAGAGTGCTCTTGTTCAAAAGAACTCTACTGTTGAGCTTTGCTGCTGATGCTGACTCCCATTCAATAGGAACTACTGAAAACAGCCCCATGCAATTACTGCAGAGCATTGTTCTTTTTCCAGAAAATTTTCCTACTACAAGCAAAACTTAAGGGCGTAGTATCAGACTGACAGTGATTCTGGGTTTTTTTTCTCTTCTCTTCACAGCTATTTATCACACTTCCACATCTTTGAAATGCTTTTCAAAATGTGCCTGCAATAAGGAGGAAGGGGAACAGAGGGAGGGAGAGGAAAAAATACTACAAAAGTAATATGCACTGTAAAACCTCAATGTAGACAGGAAACACCAGAGTTTTGGCTTCTACAGCAACGCTGACACCAAGCTATGTGGTTTGGTTGATAGGCTAGAAAGGAGGAATGGCATCCAGAGGGACTTGGACAGGTTGAGGAGGTGAGACTGTGGGAACTTCATGAAGTTTAACGAGGTCAAGTACTAGGTTCTGCACATGGGTCAGGGCAATCAGAAGCTCAAACACAGGCTTGGTAGAGAACCGATGCAGAGCAGCTTGGAAGAGAAGGACTTGGTGGTGTTCGTGGACAAGAAGCTCAGCACGATGCAACGATGTGGGCTTCAAAGTCAACAGTATTCCAGTGACCAGCAAGTTTAGGGAGGTGATTCTGACCCTCTAACTCTGCTCCTGTGTCTGCAACTGGTGTACTTTGTCCAGGTCTGCGGCCCCCAACACACGAGGGATGTGGACCTGCTGAAACAGGTCCAGAGGAGGATCACTAAGTTGATCAGAGGGCTGGAGCACCTCTCCTGAAGACGGGCTGTTTAGCCTGGAGAAGATGTGGCTCCGAGGAGATTTTATAGCAGTCTCCCAGTGCCTGAAGCAGGCCAACAAGAAGGCTGGAGAGGGACTTTTTATAGGCCATGTAGTGATAGGACAAGGGGGAATGGCCTTAAACAGAGTAGGTTTAGAGTAGACATTAAGAATGAATTCTTTTCTGTGAGAGTGGTGAGGCATGGAACAGGTTGCTAGGAGAAGCCTTGGATGCCCCATCCCTGGATGTGTTCAATGCCAAGTTGCATGGAGCTCTGAGCAGCCTGGTCTAGTGGAAGGTGTCTACTTCACCATGTTTCAACCAGGGTGTTGAAACCAGATGATCTTTGAAGTCCCTTCCAATCCAGGCCTTTCTATAATCCTAAAACCAGTATGGTAACACAACAGTTTGCCTACCTGTGGATTCTGCAACACATGCAAATGTTAACTTTGCCATTTCCTGAAGAGATAGTGAAAAATGAAAACTTGATCAGTAATTCAAGCATGCAAACAAAAGTCTTTATATTTTCTGCAAGTTCTTTTCACAAACTGCTCCCAGTACCTTTAAGATTACTCTAGCAGCTCCTGAATAATTCCCCTCCAACACTGGGGCTTGATTATCAAAACATGAACTTAGGAAACATGGAAAAAATGAAAATATTTTCACTTCTCTATCCACAATTTCATGAGTCCGACACATTTTAAGTGGTTCAAGAGACTTCTTCCAAGAGAGGCAGTAAAGCCCTGAGCAAGTGAAGTTCCCGGCCTGTTGATGGGTCACTGCAGCTGCTAAAAACTGGTGACACACAAGAGATCAGACAATTTCAACAATGAAAAACTCATCAATTTAAAGAAGGGAGGTGTTACTTTCAAAGTATAAGGGAAACTAGACATCAGAGAGACCAAAAAGCTTTCCAAAAGCTCACTCAACAATCAGAAACTGACTCCCTCCTCTCCAGGATGCTAAAACATGTGAGCTCACCTATGGACAGAGAATGATGATCTGCTTTCCCAGCTCATATGCATAGCAATAATTAAGGAAAAAGCTTGTGATTGCATGACAAATTACTGTAATGTAAAGATACATATAAAATATCTGCACCACCACTCCATGGTTTAAGATAATAAATTCCTTGCTATTATACAAACTTGCTCAACATCTGATAACTTCCTCTCTACAACCTCTGTCAAGATATACATCTCATTGATAGTTACAGCCGTGGTAGTCATATACTACGATTTAGATGAATAATAAAAAAAAAAGAAAAAGAGTCCAAAGTGTTCAAGTGATTTAAAATAGAAACTGTTCCCCTTAATAACAACTGAAATTTTACAAGGTTTTCATGCCCAAAGAGATAAATGGAGTGACATACTATTTGCTGCAGATGAAATGCATACCAGATAATATCTGGAAAAGCAGGAATCTTGTCAATCACAAACAAGCACTGGAAGTCTTTTAGAACTATTCTGTAGGTGACAGCTTGATCTGATACACTCCATAAAATACTGTCATCGTTGTACCTGGGGTACCTGTGGCCAGTAGCTATTCCTCTGCCTGTTGTTAAGGTAGTCACAGTTTAACAATACTGCATGCAGACAAGTGTGAGGACCCTGGAAAACGGCGAGACTAAAGGCCTTGCATTTAGGAAAAAAAATAAAAAGTAACATTTGCAGTAACAAATTATGTTGTCAACATTTAAACAACATTTTATAGCCTGTTTCATTTAAACTACAATCTGCATTCACTATCACAACAGACAGCTTTTATCTCCCCAGCTTTATTATACAGAAAATGTAGTATTGGAAGGCTTTTTTGTCAACTGGCAAAAGAAGTACAATACTGAGCAGCACTTACCACTATCATCATCAGTCCTACCAAGACCCCCAACTTGTAAGACTATATATGATGTAAAAGTTAAAACCCAAGAGAAATAAGCCGTAAAGAAAGTAATAATTTATGAACACATACCTATGATGGAATCCCTTCGAAAAACATCTCTGTCAAAAATATAAAACGACAGATGGCGAAAGGTCCGAGGAATTTCACAGTAAAAGTCTTCTCCATAGAAGGGGCTGAGTGAACAAAAAAAAAACAACCCAACATAGACAAACGCACACACACAAAAAAAAAAAAAAAAAAGGAAAATAGATTAGTGTTGGTATCCTGGACAAGCCAGTGGGTTTATATTTCACACCCAGAATATCAATCTGGACTGTGATGGTCTTTCCCACCAATGAATGTGTACTGTTAAGCACTGTTCCATTTTGACTCTTCCTAAATATCTTAAATGCCCACAGAAGAAGATATTTAACGTGCAAAAAAGAACAGCTACTTCTTTCTATCCGGAAAACAACTGCCCCTTTACAAAGTGGGCAGAAACCACGTTATTTGTTAATATACAGTGCCTTGAAGGGTAGAGAGGGGCCCCTGCTGCCACAGAATGCTTACAGTAGACCATTAGGATAGAGATCACAAAAGCATACGTGAACAGGATGAGCAAAATACAGTATGGCTCATAGCTTTTTTTTTTTAAAGCATTTAGTATATTTAAAATGCCTGCAGCCATTGCATCTTTTCTCATCCCCTGTGAAGTTTCTTATTTAAAGTCAGATTCACTCAACTGATTGTAACTAAGCCTTGGAGCTGGCACCATGCTTGTTACCTCAGAACACTGCATTATCTATTTCTGCATAGTGGAATTGTATAGAATATTTTTTTTACAGTAAGACCACATTAAAAAAAAATAAAAAGCTCTTTAGGGACCTTAGGGGCTTTCTTTGGACCCTACCAATTTAAATGGGGAAAAAACAAATCTCAGATACTTGGCTTTCTCTTTCACTTCCTTTCCATCAAATTATATGGTTACGGATTTACTCCTAGGAACTATAAGCATATATTATTTATTCATTGACAGGTCTACCATTTTACACAGACCTTTCATTCCAAGACATTTATGCTTCAGCAGATCTAAATGAGTGGAAGCAATTTGAGTCACATAGACAAATACAGCAAGCACTGCAGATATAGACTTAAAAATAAAACTAATTCCAACAGGCCAAAAGCCAGCAAGTTTTTTCTTCCCCTCTTAAACACGGACCTCCTTTATTGCTTTGGTCAAGCTCAAAAATGAGACAGAATTGTGCTGTAGTTTTAATGATTATTAAAAGGTTTTTATGTTAGAAAATTAGCTATGCAAAAGTTATTAACAATTCCTTGGATTAACTTTAACGTTTCAGAATTTTATCAGGGAAGATAATTTTTTATCATTCCCGTGGCTTCTTTCAGGATGTTTTACACCAACGTATGTTTTTGCGTGCATTTCCGCCTACAGGAAAAATACACTCCCCCAGAATAACCACATTCCCTCAAGAGCTAGCTGACAAGTCTCCCTCAAAACACACAGGCACTGCAAATTAGCTAACCAGTCTGTGTTTGAAGGGAAAATGCCGCATTAATTTCATGAAATCCAGACACATCACTCAGTATTCACCAAGAACATTATTTAAGTCACTATTCCACTAGCCACAAGGAAGAACACCTGTTGCAGGAACAACAAAGCCCCAGGCACACCCATAGGCTAAACTTCTACCACTGAAATCCCATTCCTTGAAATAAATGCATCCACCCATGAGTTAAGAAGACCAGTGTGAGGCCCACTCAGCCATCCCTACTGTGAAGGCAGGGGAGGCAAATCTGACAGCTGGAAATGGCAGCTGGTTTGACTCTTTGTCCCAACAGCCCCATCTGATTCAGCACTCTTGGTTACATCCTCTTTACATTCTGTTGCGAGAGGTTTTATTTGGAAGCAAGAATTTCACAGCCACACCTCAGGCACAAAATACCTTAATTCTTCGTTACAAGCAGCTTCTACCAACTGGGAGCTATATGACTATCCCAGCAGTCATGCTTCTGCTGGCAGCCCCAAGGGCTGTGCACATCACTTGGTGCAAGTTTTCACACACAGGCTTAACCCAAGGGTGCAACACAAATGCATTAACACTGCCCAAATATCTGGTGCATTATACATGCAAAACACTTCCATCATTCTGAGCTTTTATACTCTATTCAGCCCTAAAATTGTCCTTTCTGCGGGAGGAACATGACAGATTAATTTCTTCACTAATGACCTTAGAATGAAACAATACTTAATGAACTGTGGATTATACTTCCAATCCTCTTATCAAAAATATGAGGGAAGCTTCAGCATACTGCAAGTCTAAATGCAGTATAAATACAAGTGACTTACACTGAGCATAATTTACTGATTCTGGGGGGAAGAGAAGGTAAGAGACATCAACTGGGACCTTTGACAAGGCCCCCAATTAATGTTTGTCATGGGTGCTGAACAGAGGCAGAAGTCAACTAAGATCACACCACAGCAAAATAAACAAGAGTAAGAAAAGCAGAGTGGACAACAGGAGGTACCTAGCCCAATGCACGGAATCAAAAAGAGGCTAATTAACAGAATAAATGCTATGAAGGCTGACTTAGCTGTGCAGGGACCATATCAGGTCACTACTTCTGGCACAAGGTTTATTAGTCCTAGCAGTGCAGTCTGAGCCCAGAAGAGAAGCTTTGTTCTGCTCTTGGCTTTTCTCCTCCGAGATCTTGAACCCCTTGTAGATTCACAACCTCTCATCACTCAGGTAACACCCCTGTGGTGCTTTGGTTCTTAATCAATTTAAGCAAGCAGATTTCCAACACATAGCATACTCAATCTGCACTCAGTAATTAGCCAGCAAAGTTTTAACTGTAAGGATACACATCAAGATAAATCTGATATGTCCCCAACCCAATCTTGTGTAGCTCTGCAGAAACAGTAACTTCTTTCTGAAGGAATCAAAAGCAACCACATAAATGCTTCCAGCTTCCACTTAAATGTGTGCTTTTTCTCCATGTATCTCTTCAGAACAGTACTCACTTTGTCTCCCACCCAGACCTGAAGAGCAAGAGGTCGCAGCAGTCAAATCCCATGATTTATTTCCCAAGCTAACTTCTCTTGAACGAGAACCCCAGGGCTCCAGAATGGTTTTTCCAAAAGAACAGCTAAATCCCTCCCCCAGTGTCTTCTCTCTCCAAAAAGCCAGAATTTGTATGACAGAGATTCAGTGAGTACTTTTATTTTGACAGAGCAATTAATAAAAAGCAGCAACATCTGCCTACACAGCCCTCAGGAGTCTGACAACATCCTCCAAAACAAATACTGGAACTAACCCAGCCGAAAACTCAAAAATCTTTCAAGAACCAACTGAGTTCAGATTCAACGAACAGGTTTTGAGTTGAACTTTCGATGTAGATGAATCAGCCCTACACTCAGAAGAACTTTTAATCATTTAAAGTGGAGGAGTAACAATGAGGGCCTCCCCCCCAACCCTGGCAGTATAGACTGCAAATCAAGATGATCACAAGGGAAGGGCATGGACAAGACCAGTGCTGTCATTATTTCAGTTTCTTCTGGACTTCAAACAAGTGATGAGACATAACTGCTGAGAGCAGGAACTTGGAAGGCCAGAAACAGTGGATCTCCCTTGAAAATGCAATTCATCTCCTTCCAAGCTGAACATAACTGCATTTTCAAATCCAGCTTCTTCAGTAAAGACTACTAAGTGTAGAACAGCTCTGCTAATTTTGTTTCAGTTTTGCCATCACAGCAACAAGAAGAGTGTCAGTGCAGGTATCAGTTACTCTTTAGTTAAGAAACAGGGCTTGTTCTTAAGTCGCTGTCTCTTATTTTCCTGATGGGTTTAGAAACAGAGATAAACCTGTACCAATTTTCAAATCCTTGCACCAAGCTTTCAGGCACATAAGGGCCTGACTAACCTTCTATTCCACATACTCTCATTTCACACTCCTTTCTCATTTCTTTTTCACTACATGCACATCACCTTAAAATGTTCTGAAAGAGGGAAGCCTGACCTGAGCCGTCCTTTTTCCTCAGGAAGCACAAGGCTCTTTTACTGCACAGCTTTTGTACTGCCTCAACCACCCACACACATACACTGATCCATCCCTCCTCAGGACACTTTCCCTAGCATGATTCCACAGCTCTCATCACAGAAGAGATAGACACAAAAAATAAAGTCAAATAGATGCATAAATAATGCAATGGATTTGAACCTTCAGGCATACTCACTCTCCCCTCACCAAAAACTCGCTTGTTCTGAATGCTCATGGCATGGGAGCAGGAATACCAAGAACATAAAACTTAAAAAGATCCCTTCTAAGTATTGTTTCACTTACTTACAGCTGCCCAGCCCTCCCCATTTCAAGGTATCTATTTTTGAATCTCTTCTAATGCATGTTTTGGCAATGGGTATTTTCAGGAGGAGACAGGGAAGGAGAAGAGACACAAAAACTACAGTGCAGATCAAGTAGAGTGGAAGCAAATAAGGAAGAGAATCCTTACTTCAAACACAATAAACCCTCTAGAAAGGGTTCAAAAATTGTTCACATTTACCAATTTTACTAAATTCCAGAAGCATACTTGCAACTTTATTTTGTACCTTCAGATATCTACTGATACAATCACAAATAATATTAACAGAGGGGAAGAGATTTCATAAAACAAATGTTAGTGTGAAAACATTTCTTTAGTTTCAGGCTGTGTTACAAAATCTCGTGCTTGTTTCTCAATACTTAGGATTTGCTAAAGCAGTTTTGTTTTTGTGTTGGCACCAGTACTTCAGTGGATGAAGTGAAAGAGTTGCATGATGAATAATAATGAAACCCCTCAAACCAGAATTCTTTGTGTATGGATTTTTTTTCTAACTGCTTTTGTGATTAAAAGTAAGGACTATTAACATGCCACAGGCAACCCCACATCCTCCAACTATTTTAAAAGGTTTAGAAATACTGGATTCATCCTGCTGCATGAACTGAACACCAGAGTTCACATCACCATGTGAGCAGGAAGCAAAATCAGTCTTGTACAAAGGAGCACACTTGTTTGTTTCTACTACTAAGCTTTTTCTACTACTTGGCTAATACTTTTTATGCTATGCTTTGCAGCATATGTAAAGGGAGTGGGGTAGAAGAGGGAAGGTTTATTCAAAGCAGATACAGCAAGCCAAATAAAATCTGAATGTCTCCTACTAGACAAAGAACTAGAAGACAACAGGCAAAAAAAAGCCAAAGTTGGCAGATGCCATGGTAGCTTTCTGACAGATTTTATTAAAAATAACTAATATTATATTTGAAGCACAGATTAGGCAGAGGACATGCAACAGAAAGTATATGGCACAGGAGGCAACATCTAAATCCAAACATACCACTTATGCCCAGTGTTGAGAGTGCTGGCTGCAGTCTACCAGACACCTACCAAGCTTAAGTGAATTTTTTCTTATGTCACTGTGCTCAGATGAACAGTGCTTTGTTACACCCATAACCAGCCCTGCTACACAGAGGAAAAAATAAAGCAGTGTGCATTTTCTCAGTCCTGTACTCAGAAGAGACAGACAGACACATGAGCTATAGTTATCAACCTCACTTGACAGTTGCTGGTTTGGCTCAATGAGGCTTACAAGGATTATGATAAATTGAAGCAGCAGCCGTTTGGCCCCTGATCACCTCCCAAAATATTCTGTAAGATGACACACACAAACAGCAGAAGTCATATTACAGCTGCATTTACTTTTTTTTAAAATCACTCAAAGCAGCCTAAACACCTACAATTGTTACTCACATGGGTGGCTTTTCATATAGATAAACACTCTCATTCATGAACCCTGCCTTGGGTCTCAAGGTTCACCTCACTCTCCTTCTTCCAATAAGTCTGGCTTCCCTTGCTGGCACCCTTCCCAGCTATATTACTTCCCTGCACAACCATGCAGTCCTTGGCTTCAATAATATCCCTGACCAGGCTGAAGCTGTACCCCTACCAATCTTAAACCTTTCCCTTAGAGGCTTGGGTGTTCCAGAACTGCAGTTTATTAGGAATTCAAGCCACAGTTAGGTGCTGTCACATGCAGAAGTCGGTTCACCCTGGGAACACACAGGGGTGAAGCTGCAGAACATGCTGCAACATCCACCTCGAGGCCTCTCTGCTTAAGGGCCCTGGGCTGGGCAAAGCTGTTATTTCAAGGAGGTGAGCTGGCAGTGTAAGAATGTAGAAGCAGCTAATGGAGCTAACTCCGATACAACAGCTAATTTTGGCAATGCTCCAACTAAGGGAAACAACTTTGTGTTTAAAATTTGAGAAGAGGCCTGCATCCAAGATGTTATCAGAACACGAGAAGTTTAGCTATGCAGCCATGAACTCCAAGCATACGGAGAAAAAGCCTTTAAGCAAACCTAGAATTAGAAAATAACATTAAATATGGCAGTAGAATAACTTTTAAGTTCTAAGAGCTACTGGCTGAATTTGTTACCTGATGTAATTCTTAAACAAAGACAGGGCAACCACTTATTAAAGAGAACAACAGCCTTAAGTGTGAATTTACAGCACATTTCAATATACACTCACAAGCACATGGAAGACTTGTAGTTCTCACTGTTATGTTCACCAGACACTAAGGAAAAAAAACCAAACAAAAACGAAAAACACCAAAACCCTGAAAAAAACAACCAAAAAAAAACTGGGGGTGGGGAAGTGGAGAAAGTGCCTCTGGCTTCATTTGCTGTTCATTGAGGCTTTGATCACCATGTTTAGCACGTGAAAAATTCCTCAGTGAAATAGTGGTGAACTAAATAATCACAGACTCAAGATGCTTGGCTGACCTCTCTAAAGTACACACTGTCAGACATTTGATTCTTAGCGTACGACAGATTTTGCCTTTATTCATATCCTTGAAACAAATTTAGAGATGTCACATTCCTTCCATTCTTCACCTATGATTTGAGAAGCTGCCTTGATTTCCTGTTGCAGCTGACACTGCCCTTTAAGTGAATGGGCACACTTGATGCAAACTGCAAAGGCAAAGTCAGTCTTAACACCAACAAGCCAAGAAAGTTTGTCCTCAGGAAATATCTGTAGCTAGGAAGCATTCCTGGATGGTGGAGCCTGAAGTAGGGAAATCTGCTAGTGGGGGAAGATAAGTAGTTTATTGAGCAAAGGCAATTAATAGGCAAAATGCTTGTCAGGCTATTTACTTGCAGCTCAGAACTAAAGAAAATTTATAGATCTCTGCATTAATAAAAACACAGTCATCCTAACATGCTCCTTAGGACATAAAATACACGAGTCCCTTCACATACATCTTTGCTAGGTTACATGGAATGGATCCAAATCTATGCAGTGTCTTTGTGGATGATGGCAATATAAATACTGAATGACAAATACAAAACAGAGAAGCATATTAAATCCTGGCTCTAACTGACCTCTCCCTCCTATCTTATGACTTGCATGTGACCTTCTTAGAATTCAGTAAAAGCTTGTGCCAAGTTTACAAAAACAGTGCTGCTTGAAGAGTTCAAGATTCTCTCCCTGAGAACCTGGATTTCTCGCTCTGACCAACTCACACATTCAACTGTTCTTGCCCAGAGATCCCCAGAGAAGTGGGATGATTCTGAACCACCCATATAAACAGCATTTTCATGTTGCTCAGTGGTTCTGTAGGAAGGCCTGCCCCCATGGTAACCAACCCTTGACATGTTTCAGTCAGACACTACTAAGTTTATCGCAGCAGCCCTCAAAAGCTTCCAGCACAAGGCAGCAGTGCCCACCACCCAGTTTAACAGCAGCCAAGAGGCTGGATGACAGGAATGACTTAAATTCCACATTCTAATTTATGAGCCCCACCTGACTGCTGAACAGAGGAGGTGAGATTCACCATGCTAGCTCCTCTCAGTTTTTGAAACACAAACTTAGATAAAGTGCATCAAGCTCATAGAGCACTGGTAAGGGCACTTCTCTGGACAACAGGATGTGCTGGTTCAGTTCTTTTGAGTTCTGAATGATCCATGCATTGTTGATTTTAAAGGTGACTGCTCTCAGCTGTCTTCTCATGCCTCTGTTACAGTCTAACAAAAAGAGAAAATCTGTTGCAGAAGATTAGGACAAAGCTCAGGGAGGCAACTTCTTACACTGCCCCAGTATAAAACAGGAGATGATGAGTCAGAGTCTGAAGGTTCTATCACAGATATTCCAAGCAAGCCAGAACTGGATATTCATCCAAGTCCCGCTGGGAAGGAGAGATAACTGCTTTCTTTTTTCCATTTGCCAGTTCTATTTAAGCTTTACACCAGGAGAAGGCCTGCATGGAAAAATATACATTTTATGCAGTACTAGTGGAAGCCTAATGAAGTTCAACTGAGAAAAAAGGGTGGGGGGAAAAGTAATTCCCAGCTACACAAGACATTGTGTCAATTACAAGCCTTTTCATGCAGATGAAGAAAAAAATATTCAGAAATGCTGCAAAAGATGGGCTTCTCCAGGATAAATCAGAAGACATCATTCCAGAATCAGTACTAGGGCTGCATATGAAAGACCTCGTAATTCAGATTTTCATACAAAGCATCTTGTTTTCTACAGACCACATAAAAATAATTTTTTGAGCTTATTGGAAGATGAGGGGGTTATCAGCCTTGTAATAAAAATACAAGTGATTCTTAAAACTTTACAGCACGCCAGCCCTGTGCCAGATCATCATGAAGTGATAGGAAGTAGAAAACAGACATGAACAACAGATCAGAGGCAGCGCTCTCCCCTCCAAACTGTAGGGGAGATCTGTCAAGCTGTGTCACCCACTCCAGTGCCAGCCTTGTGGAGTTTCAGGCAGGACTCAATTCAGTCAAGCCTTGGCCTAGCTTCACATCTCTGTTCTCAAACATTGTGTGTCACTGCAGTGATACCTCAGAAAAAGGGACCAAGACATGATTCACTATTAAGCTGGCAAGTGCCTGGCAAAGAAGCACCGTACATGAGAGCAGGAATTGCTCTGCTGCACAGAAATTACACGGCCCATAGGGCACATAAACCTCGCCCACCCAATAACTCACTCAATGGGTTAAATCAATTTGCAAACAAGCACTGAAGAGTGTAACAGCATGACTGGCTCCTCAGCTCATCCCAGAATCCTACAAAAAACAATTAGGTAGCTGCAGTAGGGTCTGGTATCATTTGAAAAACATCTTCTTCTGGAAGTCTATGTACACATTTGTTTTAAAAGATGTAAGCACAGTCATGAAAGATAAAGTAGCTGTTTGAGTGTGCCTCAATAGGTAAGAGCAATTCCTACTCATGGATTGGGAAGACATCCCAGGACTACCACTCATGTATTGTCTGCTTTTCTTTTATGTTGCAGAAAAACAAAGCCAGGGAAACACCTATACAGCTAAGTACAGAACTGAGCTGGTATCAATGTCTATAAGTGGATATTCAGAGACTGTGAAGCAGCAAGTTTTCCAAAAACAGTGTTTGAAAACAGCTCACACAGGGAGAAGGCAGACAGGAATTTACCAGAAGAAATAATGACCAAGGAGACCATCTTTAATCAAGCCTTAGATCAAAGAAAATAGGTCCATAATGGGATTTGGAGAGGTCATCTGGTCCCACCACTCCTTCAAATCTGGAAGATCCCTATTATTTAGTTGGCACTTAAAACCTATTAAAAGCCATCAGCAATAAATACAAAAACCAACACAATCTACTCCAGTGCTTCAGAACTTTCAACAGAGATTTTTCTTCACAGTAAACTTTAGCCTCAACTTCCTTCCCCACTGCAATTTGAGTTCATTATTACTTGCAATATCCATACTGGACAGACAGACCTGCCCTCTCAAATTTTTGTTTTGGTGGGGGGGTTGTTTGGGTTTTTTATTTGGTTTTTTTTTGCTTTTTTTTGTTTGTTTGTTTGTTTGTTTTGTTGGTTTTTTTTATTTACATAATTATTTGGTTGTTTCCCAGACCTCTGCTCATTGCTCAGTTCTCCCTGAATTCACCTCATTTAACAAAATGAACTTAGCCCCATCAGAAAACCAGAAACCTTCCAGTTTTGCACACCCCCAATGTACCTCTCCATCTTTATATAAAGATGGAACTTTTCCCACTGTAGGAATTACACTTGTTGCTTACTTTTATTACCAAGAGTTTATTTTTTCAATAGAAAAATGCTTGGATTAATTCAAGGAAATGACATCAACTATTCTCACACATCCTCACTTCCCATCTTCCATCTCCCTGTGAAGCATTAATCACCACCCAGAAGAAAAAAATTTTAAAAAGCCACAAAACTAACAAAATTTATATGACATACAGAATCACTTTTAGAGAAACATCTGGTTCAGGGATATTAGGTTTAGGAACACTACTTGTCAGCTACAGGGGTGAGGAAGAAGGCATACAGACCAATTTTTGCTTTTTGTTAAGATAGTATACTACCAATAGGAAAGCATTAGCATCATCATTCAAAAACACCAAGGATTAAAGATGATAAAAATTTATGTGAAAGAACAATTAAAGAGACTTAGAGGAGTAAATCCCACTCAGATTCCTGAATGTGTTGGGTACTTCTGAGTGGTTGGGACTGAGGTCTAGAGATACTTCCTGAAGTACATTATTTGCAATAACAAGACAAATAGCAAATTCCTAACACATTACTCAAACTGGCAAAGGGGTGAGAGTTATCTCTTAAGATAAAAGTTATAAACTTGACTGTTTCTTCCTGCTTCTTTCCTCTCCACTCAAAAAAAAAAAAAAAAAAAAAAAAAAAAAAATCTTTTTTTCAGACTAATAAAATTATCGATCCNTCTTGCTTACCAGAATATACATATATACCTAGCCTTGTTCCCTTTATTTTTCTGATGTCTAGGATCAAGATTCCTTTCTCAGGAAAGGATTTCCAGGAGAAAGCATTTTAACTTTTACTACATGCTTCTCATTCTGTTTCATTCTACATTTGATCTCTGCAATCTCATAGGAAGTGTCCAAGATAATCAGACAGGTACCTTATGTTCAAACCTCTCCTTTCAGTTACAGCCCATGACAGGAAAACAAATGAAATCCTTAACTCAGCTCCCTAGGGCAGCCAGACCAATGCAAAATTCTAAGCACAGGAGGATGCAAAATGGAGTTTAGTGCACCCTTTCTAAGTTGAGATTTTAAAAGCTTAGGCAAGTTCAAAACCGAAAGAAAGGAACACTGGTTGTACACTGTTAGGAAAAAAATTAATATGGGTTGTATTGGTGAAGGCATTTTCCCATAAACACAGATAGTTATCATGGCATTACTGGTTTTACCACTAGCGTTTTTAAAACTGGAAGAAGAATCCTACTCAACCTCTTTTCTCCCCTCAATAAAGTGTCTTTGTAATATTAAACACACCTAGTAAGCAGAGAATGAGAAAAGTTAACAGAACATTTATATATGCATGTGTTACCATAATGACTTCTCCACTATTTTGGTCCTGAAAACCTCCTCCTGGTCCAGGTTTACAGTACAGTAGCAATCCCTCATCTTGTTTGGCCCCGGATACGTAGGAAGATTTTTGGCTTCACCTAAGACAAGAAAGGAAAAATCCAGAAAGATTACATATTATAACATTATCCATAGATTAGTCATCTGTCAACTTAAGGCAGCAACATGGCTGAAGTAAAGTATTATATTTTCCTTCTCAAATGTGAAGTCTCTATTAAACTTTGCAGCAGTCTCCTGTTTTCATTCCAGCCGGTCCTGACAGTCACCAAGTTTAGAGCTCAGCTAACAACTCAACTGTCTGTTGCATCCAATTTATTCACATGGATTTGGATGCAGACTATCTCCTTCCATACTGGTATTTAGATTTTGATCCATGTTACCATAAGATACCAGGAACACTATACAACGTAGCAATCAAGCTTTTCAATACAGCCCACTGATTTTATCCTAAAGCCATGACCAGAACACAGCAAATGAGCTGTGCAGATCACAGCTTCACCACTCTCCACAGATGTGGAGATGGGAAACAGTCACTTTAGTTACAGCCAACAGCCTTAGATCACAAGCCGGACTTCAAAGCACTCTGACAGGATAATTAGCACTTGTGAAGCTATCTAATGTCCTTGCACAAAGGTACTATGCAAGTCATGAATATTCTTCACAATAAACCTTGGTTTCAAAACTACAGCAAGAAGTACGCATCCTATATTTAACAACAACAACAGAAAGGACAGGACTGAGGAACTCAGGGCAACCAAGAGACTACCAAACCCGTGTATGAAACAACAACAAAACCAGTTTTCCTCTCTACGTATCTATTAACAACCAAAGCCGAGCACTAAATTTCCTTGGCTGACTGATAAAAAAATCAAAACTCTCCAACAAGAAACTGGACAATGCCCCTCATCAATGTGCTAAAGCAACTTAACACTATGTGGATGGGTGATTTAATTCTAAAGACAAAACTCAGACCTAAATGCAAGTCTGCAATGCTCATGGTCTTATTTACCATCAGTCTTCCAGTAGCTGAAGATGATTAGCACATACCATGGGAACTAGATCATTCTGTCCTGGTAAAAATACAAAGAACAAAACTAAAACTAAAACTGCACAGACCAAGGGAACACAGGCTTGTTTGCCAGTACAGAAGGAAGCTCTAAATGATGGTAACAAATATAACTTCCTATCCAATGTCTGCAGCTCAGCTTAAGTGCACTTTCCTAGACACAGTGTTTCCCAGTCTCCAGCTCCCAAATAGCTTCACGCCCTTTTCAGAATCGCCTTGCTTTTTTCAGCCCTATCTGCAGTAAAGACATACTTTTTCCTTTTGGCAGATCTGTTCAACAGCAATCTGATGCATGTGCATGTAAATACTGAAGATGTGTAGCAAGGAAATGCTGAGCCAACCTGCATCCTCAGCTATAAAGGAAAGGCACAAAATGACACAGGACCCCATGTCTTCCTGCCTGAGATCTGCTCCTGGCACACTGTTCACATGCTTTTGCTAACTGACCCATGGCATGCCCTTGGAAACACCACATATCCCACAAATCCACATTTCTCACAAATGGCTTGTATATGGGTGACTGTAAAGTGCATATGTTTTCTAAAGCTAATCATGGAGCATATATAGAGGCAATAAAAAGGGACTTGAAACTGTTGCTTCAGACAGTAATGCCTCACTTCAGAGTTCTTCTAAATAAGCTTGTTGTCTCAGCTCAGCTGATACAACTTGATAGCATTCTTCCCACTTCCTTCAGAGTTGTGAGACACTGCATCAAAAAAAGCTGTCTCCACTGTAATTTGAAGGTGTGACTGGAACATCTGTTGGTGCGCCCAACGTGGCATTAAACTAAGCTGAAGTGTTAGCAACAGTTTAACTGCAGCAGCTCTAGACAAAAATATACTTGAGGATTATTGGTGGTTTGCTCATCTGCATTGAAGCCTCTCCTGCCCTACTAAGTTTTATTCTTGTTAGTCTGAGTTCAAGCAAGTTGCAAATCAAATGCACTGTTCTCACAGACTGGGGCCTCCCAGGCTGTCTCCTCTCCCCAAGCAATCAAATTTCTATTAATTTTCCTCACGTTAAAGTCACATGAAACCAGAGTCTTTTCTGGATAAGTGGGTACAGTTCCCCAAAGAGACAGTGTCAACAGGAAGCGTTTCAATAGCAGACTGATAAGGAAGTCTTCCTCTGGGGCTGGCACACTGTTCTCACGGTTCTTCCAAGAGAAAGACACAAAACATTTCAAGCTTAAAATCAAACTGAAATAATAACACAGCTTCCCTTTTTCTGCACTCTTCCACTTCCTACTTCAAGATTAATGCATCATATGAAACCAAATCTCAAATTTTCATCTTGATTTCCTTCTTTTAATGTGCACAATATTCACTTAAGTGCTTAAAGGCAACAGTTATGTCAAGTACTCTGTAAGAACCACGTTTGAAAACTCAGTTCTCTTCTTTGTTAAAAGACTTACAATAGGAAAGGCCACAATATTGAAACACAAATGAAGTGTGAAGGAAGACACCATTTAGCATCGCTAGAAAATGGCTGCCTGCACAGTTTGTAGAGCAAATTAAAGGTCACCACCATCACAGTGTTAGAAAGTGCACAGAGGGAAGATAAAGGGAGAAGACATTTTACAGTAATTTCTTTCTTCAAAATGGAGAAAGACCCTGAAAAACCACTGAGGCTAGAACAAGGGATTAATTGACCAACCCAATACATTAATCATGTTACTGACTTGAGTAGCTTACAAAAAAAATGCTGCTTCTTCCCAACACCAGCAGCAGCCAATGGCTGTTTAGATTCCTCCAGCACTGAGCAGATGAGAAAGAAAAATTTATCAAGCTTTCAAGCATAGCTAAAGACTCAGCTCTCTAGCCAGACATTTTGTATCAACAAATGCGCTCTGTTAGAGCTTCAGTTGCTCTTTAGATTCCTCCAAAACAAAAAAGTTCCCTCTGTGGCATTGTTTTGCCATCTACAATGAAGCTGAACAATTTGATCAGTAATTTTTTGGTTTTGCAACTACTGAAATGAAAAAAAAAAGGAAGCCCTGAATACATGATACAGTCATTTCCATTTTCTCAAAAATGAGATCATTTATTTTGGGCAAGAATTTAATCACTTAACCTATCAGTGTAGAAAAGGCACCTTCATCAGTTGCATTTTCCAAAGCCAATGACACTTTCCCCCCCGCTTCACTTTTGTGAAGTACCTTAGAGAACTTGGAGAGGGTTTGCAGACGAAAGGTCAATACACTCGCCTTCAAAACCTTCCATTTTCCACTTCCACTAAGAAGAAATGGAATGTTGCTTAAGATGTCTAAGACCCCGACAATTTAGACTACACAAACACTTTGTTTTGGAGCATAAGGCTTCCATTTGAAGCAACAGTAGCAGAATAATCTGTTCAAGTCTGCAATAGCTTTTCCCTCTATCCCTGCACTTCTAATGTACATGGCTCCTAATTTAACTGTGCACCGAACTCAATTTAGCACTTAGTACTTAAACCTAGCAAAGCTGATTGCAGCTAGGGAAAAGTCAACATTAGGTATTTCAGACAAGTCCTAAAAAATAAGACTATAAAATTCTGAATATGTCACTGGCTTGCTATCTTCTCCCCATGAATTGCTACAGGGTCGTTACAGGTCAAAAATAGACTACCACAGCAGCACAGACAGCTTAGCTTGAGCCAGGCACAGGGAATGCAACAAGCTGGAAAAAGATGAAGGAAAAACTCAAAATTGTATTCATCTTCCTTGTTCTTTCCAATGTTGCATATTCCTGCCCTGCTAAAACACTGCAAATAAAAGGAAAGCAAGTAAAAAGGGCTTTCCAGCACATATGGCAGGGAGGGGCACTGGGAGCATAACTGGTAAGAACTAAAAAAAACTTTGAAAATGCTTCTAGGAATAAACAAATATATACATATATTTGCTTAAGGTTTTGCCATTTGAATTTTTTTGAAGCATCTAGTATTTTTAATTGAGTTTAGACACTTGCCATTGTGTTATCTTTGTTTCTAACATATTTCCCCAGAGGCAACTTTCTGAAAAGAATGCATGCCAGGTATTAGTTCTACCTTTTGTAACAAATTTCCTGCTCTTGTGCTGCCAAATACCAGCATACATCTGCCAATCTGAATGCATTAATAAAGACTTTGTAATTCATTAACAAATTTAGCTTGCTGTTTTCTAGTAGCAACATATTTGACCAAGTTGGCATGAGAGAACCATTTCTCAAACTGTTTCAGAAAACAAACAAGCAAACAGAAACCTACCTCCAAAAAAATAAATCCAATAAAAGCAGCTGAGCTTTCAATGCCAGAGCATTTGACTTCAGGGAGTACGCTGAAAAGACTTGAGTACAGAAACAAAAGACCTAAAATCTGAAAAGGGCATCGTATCCAAACCCACAACAATCCACTTCGTTTCTGCTGTATTCAGGAGCACACTCTCCAAAGCAGCTTGTAGGGAAGCATTTCAAGAACAAAAACAGAGCAGTAATGTATGTCAAGAATGAAAAGCTTCTCCTGCTCTCCCTTTAAGCTCTCTATCTCAATAGAGATGCTGGAAATCTTGAAAAATTATCTCAAGCACTCCTTTCAAGTTTTCTTTCTTCTGAAAAAGCATTACTGCTCAAACATCCACAGATCAAGCAAAAACGGGAAAAGGAGAATGTGTATGTACAGAAAGAGCTCTGAGTATCACATTTTATGCTTAATAAAGCTACTCACACACAAAATTCAGCATTTATGTAAAATATCAAGGTGCCAGCAAGTTTCTAATTAATATTTAATTTACTTAAAACAGAAATATCATACCACTCACTGTTAATTAAAACACACAAATATCTAGAATTCTATGCCTATGCATTAAATTTAAACTGAACAGAAACAGTTGCATTCATGTTGAATGCCAAGAAAGCAGATAATTTTCTTGCAAATAAATGATCATCTTTTTTGTAGATGAGATGGGGATTAGGGGAGGGATATGACTGCAGTACCTCAGAAAGAATATACTGAGAAGAGTCCTTTTTAGTATTGAAATGGTCCCAGTTGAAGAACTTCAATTCACATTAGAAACCAATTTTGTTACCAAACAGCTAATGTGATAATTATATGACATTAATGTAATGTTTGAAAGCAGAATAGATTGTTACCATTTGTATATAATTCCTATATGTAGATATGTGTACCTCTCAGAAATGAAAGCCTGAATTAATTTTTGCCTTTCCAAATAGAAAATACAAAATAAAATAAATTTTAAAAGTGAAGAAACGGTGTAGCCAGCATGAAACTATGGAGCTAAGTAGCTTAGTGCTCTTTTGTACTTCTGTAGTAAAATAAAAACAATAAATACTTTCTAAGCAATACATGTCAAGTATCAAAATGTTCTTTCCCCTCCACTTGTGTATAATTCTCACAGCCTGAAAATAAGAAAAACACGTGAAAATCAAATATCTAATAAGAAAATTGATATATTAAAAGAAATTACTTCCTTTAGAACAGATGTGGCTACAAACGCTACTTGTCCAACAATCTCTCTTTGCCTTGCCCACTGGCATTTATACACACACACACAATTTTCTTCTCATGGAGAGACAGATTGCAGTAGATTTCTAAACCAGGTCAAAAAATAGCCATCTGTAAACAGATTTTGATGATCTGGAAAATAAGATTTTTGGATGACCTGTTCTTAATCTAAAAGCCCTTGCCTGCCAGCCTCTTTCCACGTGTAGTGGTCATCGTATTTTAAGTCTCAGGGAAAGCACCTCCTCAACGAAACAATACTGAAGACCTGGGCATTAGCAGCAACCTCAATACCATGGCCTCAATACCACAGCATTGCTTCAGCAAGCAGCCACCAAGGAAAGCACACTACATTAATTACAACTTTCCAGACAAGAGTATCGTGTGGAAACCCTCTTGGCTTCAGGGAAAGAGCATCAACCCCAAATCTTCTGGCATGAAACTGAAGACCAGCACCAGCTGATACCTCTATTCACAGCCTAGTGACAGAAACATTTGCCATCTGTTAAAATCCCATCTGCACAATCCACTTCACTGGTGCACCCAGTGAAGCCATACTCCTATACTACCTCCTTTCCCTCTCACGTGATTAAACTTAATCTATAGCAGTCAGGAAGCTTCATACAGATGCTCCTCTGATCTGGAGCCTGTTCTGGCACAGCAAACAGGCCTTTCTGTCCCCTGCAACAATTGCTAAGCCCAATCAGCCACAGCCTGCACGGTGAACAGACCCAGACCTCTAACTCAGAATGGCAAGTAGCCAAATTTCCTTTTTCCTACACACATGTGATCAGACATTCCAGTTCTCCTTTTGCAGCCCTGAAAGTCCAATAAACTGTCCACATATCTTGCTTTATTTTTATGGGTGTAACAGAAGCAGCTGAGGATATTTTCACTGGAGAGCAATGAGAAACTGCAGGCTGACAGTCTTACTTTTCTTGTAAGAAGAATGAACACAGAGAAGGCTCAAAAGATCTTGTCATGATCTTAAGTACTTAAGTGCTTACAGCACAAGGGCTGTTAATCAAATCCCAGGGCTGAGAGGAAAGATGCCTATAAAGCAAGTTTCATGCGAGCTGCTTGCAAAATTAAGATTTTAGTTTGTACAAGAGGAGAAGCATAATTCTCCTCAACTCTTTAATAACTGGTTGCATGCTACTTGCCAATATTGTGGTCAACAGCAGGCATCAGGTTTCTCCAAAGATCCCCTTAGAATAGTAACTTCATCCCACAAAATAAAAACCACACAGTCCAGCTGCTTTTTAACAAGACTGAAGCTATTCTGTATAACAGGACACTTTGGAAATACTATCTTAAAGTAGAATACTGCCAGGAAAAAGGTGTTCCCAAGGAGTTTACAATTGAATTCAGTTTTCCTGTGGCATTCTGGGGTTAGCATTCTAAGTTGCTTTGATGTGATTTTTTTTTCATATTTCTGCAGAAAACCCAATGAATTAGCTACACTGTCTCTTTATCTGTGTTGATACAAAGTTAGACCCAGTTCCACATACATATTATTTTTCAATCCAGCTTGTGTTTTGAAGACAGTACTTTGCATCAAGACATCATGCAACTTCCCAGCTGCATTTGGTAGAGACCCAAGAGGTGTTTCCTGCCAGTTTCAGTACTGTGGGGACTGGCTACAGGTTGTTCTGTAGCTTCTGAATTGTGACCCTTGTTTACATTGTGGCTTGTGCAGTTGTCAGTAGGTTTTTTTGTTTTTCTTCTGAGGTGGGGTGTTTGTGAGAGGGAGTTGTTCAGTTTGGTGGTAGTTTTTTTTAAAAAAAAAAGAAAATGAGCTTCCTAAAGTTATAAAAGACCTTCTCTCAGCAAAGTTTAAGTCACTGAACATCTGTTGTGGGAGGCCATGAGGGAGAGATTCAGGCTGCAGGAGGGGCAGAGTAGTTGAGAGGAAGTAACTTTAAACAGGCTATTCCATCATGGAGCTGCACTGAGCAAACAGTGAGCAATTTCAGCTATTTTTAGAAAAACAGTACAACACAGGAAATACAAGCAAATGATTTACAACATCAAACAACAAAATCCAACAGTTCGAGTGTTCCCTTTTGAAAGCCTCTGTACTTAGGATAATTTAAGATTGGTGCTCTCTACTAAGGAACCTAGTCATTGCTAAGGAACAAAAGTAACATTCTTAAAAATTACTAACCAAAAGGAATAATTGCTGAAAAGACTAAGCTTTATGGGTACTGTTTAGAAACAGTGTTTCCTCTAATGATTCCACTGTCCACAACAGCTCTTGCTTTAGAATTATATATTTAGAAACATCTTTACCAAGCAGAGTCTCACAGGATCAAGTCTAGATCTGATTGAGTTTGGTCCTCTGGCCCCACAGCGTTCAATCCAAACTAAAACCTGGCTATTGAGAAACTGGGTGATTTTGAGCACAGAAGTTCAACACAATCTTGAAAACCATCTAAGATTTAGGCTTTAACTGAGAAAGGAGTGTCTTCCTCCACAATCAAAACACTCTTTCTATTACAAAAGTAATCATCCTAAGGGAAAGAACAAGGTTTTGGTATCCCCTCAACTTGCTTTAGTCTTCCTTCAGAAACAGTGAAAATAGGTTACTTTCCTACAATGAGATCAAGTTCTTTGTTCCCATTTAAATATTCCTATTGTGTTTCTTGACACACAACAAGTATCCTCTGCACTAAGGAACAAACAGAAGGAAATCTCTTAAGAGAAGTGTGATCATAGCCAGTTCTCAGTCTACATGCTTATCAATGGGTTTTGAATGAAAAAGGGAAAGCTTATCTTTCCAGCTGTAGTCTTCCATCGCTGACAAATGCTATGCTACAAACTCAGCTCTCAGATTAGGACATTATCAAACCCATTTATAGTATTTGTTTTGAGTTACTGGGCCTTTATTAACATAGCACTTTTTCTAGTAGAGGGAAACAAAAATAAATTCCTCTTGGATATGACTAACATTGGTGCCTTGTATGATTATAGGTGACTTTAAAAAAATTATTTCACTGTTGAATAGCCTGTATTGCACAGATTCATGACAAAAATGCACAAGAATTTACATAAATTATGGTAATTTCTTGTTGCTAGCTTACAGTTCCATTAATGAAGCAAAACCAATAGCATCTCCCCCTACAACATCTTAAGGTGCTTAAAAGTCTTTGAGCTTGACTGTCACAACAATCACTTGCCAGCTTGCAGTGCTGTGCAGCTAAACTCTCAGGTCTGCAGATGCAAGGATACACTGCAACTGATCTACAAACCTATTGATTTCTTCACCGAAAGCAAGGGAACAACATGCCTCTACTCTGAAGCCAGACTGCCTTAACTACTGCCCACACACAGTTTGGCCCAATGACTTCTAGAAGCAGCTGCTTCCAGAACATCCATACACTGACAGAACTGGACTGTCATCATCCAAGATCCTACTAAACATTCCATTTATCATATCAGCAGGCTTAATAAACAGGTATCTGTTTTTTCAAGAATCTCACCACCACAGGGTTCCTGGCTCCTTTTTGAAATAAAATTTTCACTTAGAAAATACAGATCAAGACAAACTGACCTAAGTATAGGGAAGAAATGACAATTGTAGCTACCACTGTCTTAAGCCTTGGAAAGTTTTTGGGTTGCAAGCTAAGAGTGTACGAGATTATTTTTAGAACAAGCTGTAAAGTTCTACCCACAAATCTAGAGCAGTATGTGGGACTTGACTGACCAGCACTGAGCAAAATGAACTGTAAAAAAAAAAAACCAAGAATTCCCCCATCCAATTTCCCAGTGTCCCAGGTGGTGGCTGGGGAAACAATCTGTCAAGGAAATGAAGTTCACACACACAAGTACCTAAGCATTTATTTGTTCTTGCTTCATCTGCAGTCACAGTATCAGGTCTTCATCTCACAGTACATAAGACCCAACATATCTCTGCACAAAGTAACTGCCAAAATACATGGTCATGTTTTCTTCCAGGGGAAGCCAATGAAGCAGGATTAAACAAACTTCAAAGCAACACAAGCCTATTCTATTCCAGTGGGTATTCTCACAGAAATAAAGACAAGACTCAAATTTTGATGGTAGTTAATCACCTTGAGGCTGAGTATTTTTCAAATCTGGCAGTGTTTTTTGGAAGCTGCATATTCTCAATGAGCTGCTCACCCACACCCACAAAATTCATCCAAAGCCGAATTTTAGCATCTCTTTAATTACCTCATGCATCTGTCTCACACAGAATGAAAAGAAAACTAACAATGTGAACTAGTATTCATAATGATTGTGAGTGTCTGATACCTCTGAGAATCAGCTGAAAACTGGAGACAGAACAAGACCACCAGAAAAAGCCTTGCAAAAAAAAAAACAACCCAAAACACCACTATTTGGGCTTTCTTTAGATAATCTCATTTTCTACCACACCGGTTTGCACCTCCGCCTACTCCATGAGCATTTTTCTGTCAAAACACTCTTAACAACTTACATGAAAAATGAAGGTGTTCATAAGAACCAGAATCAAAGTTTAATGTGGAACATTAATTCATCTTTCCTTCTATTCAGGTTCATCTATAAACTATGTCAGAGTTTATAACCATTTATTTCAAAAACTTCCAGTCTTTTACCATGTCATAACCCTAAGCTGCTCTCAAGGCACACACCAGGCATTGCTCCCGGGGATATTCATAAGATGCACTATTTTGCACGATTTAGATGCCAACATCAACTGTTGGCAGAGTCCTGTGTAAGAGGATTCAGGCCATGAACAAAACACGTTTTCTGAATCATAGCTTGCTGTCCACTGACTAGATATGGATTGCCAGCTAACAGCAACGTCTGGGTTATGTGTTTATAACCACACTGTATGTACTTTCCCCTCCTCTCTCTTCCTACTTCTGATCTGGCCACCACACATTTTCTGCATTAGTTTGTCTTTCAAACTGCTACTTCCCACAATGAACCATCACCCCTAAAATCTTCTAAGAGTGTTCATAACAGCATATCACATAATACGGACTGGAAACTGCTACTATCCTAAAGTTATTTGAAACATACATTGAATCTTGGCTCCATCAAACACTTCCAGGTACAGATAATTCAGCAAGAAGAGTTTCTTCCCCAAATACTTAAAAGTCTGATTCAAGCACCATGATAGTAAGCCATCTGTGTTAACAATTTGTTATTACCACTGCTTTTATAAATCTACAGGTTTCACAAAGTTCAAGCTACTACTACATTTGCAATGTAGTTTTTCTTCTTAACAGCATAATGAAAGAAGCCAAGTTTAAGGAAGATGCATTTCAGCACACTGAATTACTTAAAATTCACCTGCCTTACAGCAAGTCTTTGCTAGTTATTATGAGTCCCAAATTTAATCAGCTAATTTCAATGGAACTCCAATAATATGTCTGTTACCATGACTCTAAGATATTTTTCAATATAATGATGCTGCTGAACCCAGACTGTGAGCAGTGGGGGAGCATGTAATGGGTAAGCAGGCATCAACCTGTGGTGAGATTTATTTTTTTAAACAAGATTTCAAACAGTGACTAATCTGATTGCCCAGAGAAGGGGAACATCACATGAATCCTGGCCTGAGGAACAAACCTAAGGAAGAAAGCATGACTCATTGTGCAGGCAATGTGATGAGAACCAAATGCTTGATTATCCAACTTCAGTAACTATGGGAAGAGAAAACACATTTACTTCTTCGCTCCTCAGCACAGAGTATAGATAACACAGGCACAGCACTGCAGAAAAACAAGCAAGAAGCTGAATATAGAAATTTATTTACAAGCAATGATCAAAACTACATACTTCAGAAGTTCGTATAGCTGTGTGCTCCAAAAACACATCACTTGATATTAGCAGCTGAGATTCTGAAGAAACATCTAAGCCAAAATTACAATACCCCCCTGCAATTTCCACAAACATTCATATTATTAAAATTTGTATTTCCAAGAAAATGTATAACTTTTCATGATCTGTCTGCAATCCTGTTGGGTTTTTATGAAAAGTATTAAGCGGGCATTAAAAATGGAAAGTGACCTACTTTCCCTTTCTAAATTATACAAAGTGTTAAAATAATGAAACTCAATTTATATGAGTTTTCTTTCAGTCTTCTGGTTTCAGTTTACAAGTTAGTCATATCAGCTGCAGGAGAGGGGGTAAAGTCACTGATTGTGAAGTATTTGTGAAGTGTTAAATATACTGCATACTTACTACTAGTGACAAAGCAGAAATAATTCATCTATGCAGAAATGAAGGAATTCAAAAACATGAACAAGGGGAATATCTGGCAACCACTCCAAAAAACATTCAAAAAGTTCTACTTTAATATGCATCTTCAGTTTCATAATTCTGTCCAACATAGCACAAACCTACTCTGACTGCCTCAGTAGCAGAGGTCCAGCGGTAATGAGAGCTGTACCAACAGCTCTTTCTTAAAATGCTTAAGCCTAAACAAACATTCATACACAGTAAGGGAAGGATTAAGCTTTAGAAAGGGAAGGGCAGATAAAAGATATTTGACAGGATGGAATTATAAAGGCACAGCATTCCTAAACATAATGCAATACAAAAGATATACTGAAATGTGGTGTTAATCTTAATTTATAAGTCTTATTCTGAAAACTTTGCCAGATGAAACCAAGATCCAACTTCACAGTCTTTGAGTCAACACAGCTAGTTGGTGACAGTGGCTTGCTTTCATGACATACAGGTGGAGAAGGCACAGCAACCAAGACTATTCCTCAGGCCCATGACCAAAAAGGACAACACACATTTAATTAAATTTAAAGTCACAGTTTTGAATCACAGTTATGTGGTGCAACTACTCAGTCATCAAAAGCCCAAAATACACAAAACCTTGGTTAACTCTGTCATCAGCACTTTACAGAACACATCAAGCAGGCAAGAAGTGATAATTTACCCACACACATCAACTTACGGTTCATCTTTTTCAGAGCCCAACAGAAGTGAGAAAATCATGTTTTTCTTGCTGATACAGCATGTACTAGTTTTATCTCAAACTCAAAAAACAAAAAGCCATCAATCCTTTCATATTTATTGAGGGTCACATGAAGCTATGCTATCACATGCAGCCAGTGTCAATCAGTATCTAAAGGCCAAACTGTACATGTGCAATATCAAGTTGTCTTGAAATAATCTCCTCAAACCCCTGTGCAAATTCATGGCTTGCAAAAGAACAGGAGACTGGAGTCAGGGAATGCTTCTGATAATCATGTGTAAAAAGAAGTTGATTTCTGGATAATATCACACACTTTCACAGACTGCAAGGGAGTTCTTCACAGACATTTACAATAACCAGCTGCAGAAGTTAAAGCACGTAAATAGACAAGTCTATCCAAAGACTATTTGTTGGATAAAAGTATTCCTTTTTTTTCTTACCTTTTAGGGTAGAACACAAGTTACACAGAGTAGATGGACACAAATCCATATGCACACTGTAGTCAGTACTTTCAATGCCGTGGGATGAATATTTGGCTACCAAAACAAACTAATGCTTCTTAGCAGAGATTGCCCAAGAATGGAAAGTCATTCACTCAGCTTCAGTTAACCCCCTTCTCATTTCATGTGGTTTCAAAAACGGTCCATTTGTTTTTTACAAAGCAACACCACGCAGCAGAGCTGTTGTGTGCAGGAAGTTTCCACCCCCATGCAAGACGCTTGGCTCTTTCGGTTGAAGACCTGGATTCCATCCCTGTTCTGCTGCAGACTCCATCTGTGACTGTGCATAGGAAGTCACACAGCAAAACTTCCATGGTCCAACTCCATCCCTCTCTAGTACTTCATAATAAAAATGCAACTTCAGGTCCTTCAGATGAGGCTGCATTGGAGCAATGCCTTACAGTGCTTGCTAATGCAACTGCATGAGAGATTGCAGAAGGTGCATCTGAGGGCCAGCAAAGCCATCCTAGCCTGACCCACCAGCCTTAAAGCAAAGGACTCTCCTGTGCAGCACGTCAAGATCAACATCCTGGTCTGGGAAGCCTCTTGCCTGCTGTCATAAAAGCACAAGGGAGAAAATCAAACACAAAGCAGAATTTCCCAATGCAGAGCAGGAGAAGACAATGCACCTGGTCCTTTTAACAAACAGGTAAGACAAACAGCTCCCAGTAACCATGACAGGAAATATCTCATTGTTAGCAGTGCATATTTCCAGCAGTGTTCTCACAGGGATACAGAGAAAAGAAATGGCCCCTACGGGCTTTATTGTGGAAAGAACACCAATGAAAAAGGTACTACAACTATTGCAAAGCAACCTGGCAGAAAAAAGCCTTGTGACAGAAATTACTTTGATAGGAAAGACACTCTTCATGGGAAGCTGCCTGAGATATTCCACACCAAAAAAGAAGGGCAGAGGAACTCCCAAGTGGAGAGAGGGTACACACACACAACAGAAGCACAGAGTAGCAGAGACATGAGCCCAACAAGAGCTCCCAATAAGGCAAAGTTCACCCCTTCATACTCCAGCACTGCTACATCCCAAATAACTATGGCATAACCATGCTACAGCCAGCTATGGATTTAAGGGATCCAAAGAAAGACATTTTCTTCCCATATTCCCAAGATGAACCATTTTTTAATAGGAATGTTAATTATTTCAAAAGATGTGCAGTCAGAACAGATCTTTCCTATACTGAAGAATTTTGAATGGTGGGGGTTTCTGCAAAAGAAACTACTTGTTTCTTATTTCCAGCTCTAACTTGTTCTGAAATTAATATACTTGCATTATAAGTTCAGAGGTGAGGCAGAGGGTGTATCTGCAAGTAGGGAAACAAATGCAAGTTTGCTACTCAACCAAAGAAACTGTCTATAAAGCTAAGCAAAAATATCAGTCTTTAAAAGAAAGGTCTACATAGGTAACAATATTCTGGGTCACTGTTACTTGCTTATTTCTTGAGTTCTTATAGTTATCAATCAAAGCTTCTCTCCTTTGAAAGGCAGGCTTCTGTACCAATATGTTCTAAGCATACATAAGATATTCCTCCAGAGAAACAGCAAATGCTGTTTAATAGCCTAAATTTGGTAGGAAAAAGCAAGTGTAACTCATTTTCAACTGAACTGCAAGTCAGTGTCTTACTTTCCTGATCTCCAACACGCTCATTCTGTGTCAGAAGACAAGAGTTAAAAGGGGATTTTTAAGCAGGGAGCAGCAATGTCCTCACCTGTTTCAGTAACACTGCAACTTCAGAGCCACTTGAAGCCACCACAGGCCATCTTCCCCCACACGGTGCAAGCACACACGCTCACGGGCCACACAAATCCATTGAGCAGAACAGATCCCATCAGCACAGAGCAGATCTCGTGCAGCCATTAGCTCTGGCACTGCAGAGGTTTCTGATAGATCCACACCACAGACTTCTGCCTTGTTGCCAGAAATGGGGCAGCAATGAGAGTGCACAGGACAGGGCTTGTGCAACCGCGTGGCACTGCACACATATTTCATACAGGTTTATGGGATGTAGGCTCCTGGAAGATCTGAGGCTGCAATCTCAAGCACTTGAACCACAGGCTCATTTTTCATGGCTAACTCTTGCTAGAGTTGTTCTGTAATGCCATTAACCTAAAGACTCAAGCAAAAGCAACAAAGTCTCTGACAAAAAGAATCTGCTCAACTTACAGGAGATTCATCATCATTCTTCACTCAAGTCTATATTCCCTGACCACCACTTAATGCTCTCTGCTGGTTAGCCTGTCCACTCTTTTTACTGCTGAGCCCTATCAATCCTGCAAAGTTTTCCAGACTTAACAAAATCTATCAAAATCAAAGGGAAATAAGTGAAGAAAACCAATCTTTGCAAAACAGTGCTGAATCTTGGCCAATGCTTGAGCTCAAATAAACCAATTTGAACTTTTTTCCAAGGCATCCTTTGACAGCCAACTTCTCTGCCTTCATTTATCCTTCCCTTTATTCAGTTGAATCACTACTGTGATTGAAGTTTATCCTGTACATCATCTCTTTCATGAGGTTTCTCACTACTTACCAAAATGAAGTCTAAAATACAATCAACAAACCCACAAGGCAATCAGCTATTCAAGTGTACCCATACCCTACCTACCATCAGTAACACTTATTTTCCATCAGAGAATTATTTTCCCCAAAATGCTATCACCTGCTGATGCACGTTACCTCTAATTCCGCACAACTGCATACTGGCAGCTGGAGAGGCCGGGTCACTGGCTCTCCATCTCCAGTGCTTTTCCTGAGGTCAAGTACAGCTATTGCCTCTCCTGGCTCAGCACACTGAAGATGGCATGATGTAGCCAGGAGCTGGTGTTTACACTGGATCAGCAGATTATCAGCTCCCCAGCTGCTTGCCAGCCTCTGCACTCAGGGCAGAAGCTGCAGTAATAGCCCCTCTACAAGACAATGCAGTTACAGCAAGTGAAGTGCATCCCATTAACACTGATCTCTCCAGCTGTATTCAAATCCAGCTATGGAGGAGACATGTCAGAATCACTGCTGTACCAAACTCATTACAGTTCCTACTGCAAAACCACATTTCCCCTCCTAGCCAGCACAGTCATTCCCTATGATGCACATGCAAACTGAAGGTAAGCAGACCTATTACACTTTATTAAAAATACTGTCTTGAGATTATTCACAACAGCTGTTTCCTCTTCAAGCTAGTGGAAAACAGATGGCAACATAACAAGAGCTAGATAATTTTAAAAATTAACTCTAAAACATGACACTTGTACAGGATGTCTTCCACTCATGCATCTCCAAATGGGATAGTAAAAATAAATTGATGCCAAATGTCATTTTGCTAGTACAATATAGCATAATTAACATATCAGGAAGAAGGGCAGAACAAAGAATACTTCAAATTGCACAGAAAAACTGCATGTTGTGTAGAACACAAAGCTGTTGCTGTAGATTCCCTACAAAACCACTGAGAACATTGTTTATCTCCTCAAACACCCACAAAGCCTGACAGCATCAAGACACCTACAAAGCGTCAAGATAGCACAGTTACAGGTGTGGAGAATAGGGGTGTATACTTTTAATAATCATTAGCAACTTCAGTCAAGATTCATATGGGTGGAAAACAGAAGGAAAAATATTTAAAGTCATACTAATTATCTCTGTGAACATAAGGAGAGGATTTTACTTGTGTCAGTCTGGCTCAACTGCAGCCCATCAACTCCATTTCATGCATATTCCATCCTCTTAAGAGTAGAATTTAAGAAACTATAAATACACCACTGTAACAGTTTAAACACACATTGAGGGAGACAGTGTATTATTGAGCTACCACATGTTGAAACAATTCCTACCAAAACATCAGCATTTATGGACAGACAGCAAAGAATCCTCAATCAGTTATGCTTCTACAGGACCAATTTAGAGCCAAATGAAAAAATTTGGACAAATGAAAGCTATGCTTCTGACCACCTACTTTAAGGAAATAGTTTAGGGTAAGTGGTTATCTTTTTTTCTAATATGCTTAGCACTGAAATGCAGTACACAACAGACCCCTGAATGACCAGCTCAGGTTTCAGGATCTACTAATGTTTCTGAGTCTCAAATTTAGAGTAGTGAAGAAAACAATGCTACAACACTTCACCATTTTTCTGGGCAGACTCTTGGAAGTGACTACTCCAGTCTAGTACACATTGAAGAACTACAAGGAGCAGCTTTTTTTCCCTGGAAGAAGAATTTGTTTATTTATTTCAAAAGCCAACAAAGTAGTCTCTGACAATACAGACAACTTTCCAAACCCCAGTGCAGATCTGCTGAGAAATACACTCACTTCTATTCTCCTACTCCATTAACATGCCTGGTACAAGCCTCCACCACCTAGTCTGTTAACATTTCTAAAAAACTAGAAAGTAAATAACCAGAGCAGCTAAACACCAGTTTTACAGTGACAACAAAATTGGTCCAAAAGAAAACTTACGTTTATGTATATCTGTTCGTCCCCCTTCAAAAAAACCTCAAGCATAAAACAAACCACATACATAAATTGTGCCAGATGGTTAGCACATTTAGAAACAGAGATGGTCCTAAAGCCAGCTCTGAATGCACTCAACCCTATCATTGACAACATAACCCAAGCCATAGTCCCTGTCATTCATTGCCGTAATTTGAAGCCAATGTGCCTCAAAACAGCAACACCTGAGGTCAGTAAAGCATAGATACAAACTGAAATACTGTTCTCCATAATAATACATGCATATATTAATAAAATACACTGCACACATCATAACCTGCAGAATATATACTGCAATCATTATGTAACTGCTATAGATTTTTTTTTTTTTATATTGTATAGTTACATATTATAGAGATATAGGAAAACCCTACACAACTTGCTTGAAACTTTTAACTTTGAAACTATCTCTGTCCAGCTGACATTTCAAAAACCATATTTTCATTTCTGAGTATTTATTCTGCAGGGTTTTGATACAGCTTTATGTGAGATGAAAGAGTTTTCTATTCTCTTCCCACAACCATAATCAACGATCACATGTTGCTAATCTTTTACTAGATCATAAATACATCTGAAGTGTCTGGAATAGTGAAACTGTTTGGTGTATTGAAGAGCCAAGCAGTGAAAGAGAACAATTACAGCAGAAGAAGATATTTCCTTCCACACCATTTTATCTTTCTGACTTCCATTCTGAGGGTAGAAGATTGAGTTTTGCAACTTCATCACCACATTATTCAGCAAATTTGTGATTTCAAGCAAGACAGTGAAGTCTCTGACATACTCATGTACTCTCTAGCTGTGACTGTATGAATCAACTTCCTCTATTTATGGAAAGTGGGTACTAAATTAACTCTTGCCTTGGCATTTATCATCTACAAGCTTCATTCTCAAATTCACAGGATATCCTCTGTCCAGCACAGCCTGCCATTCCAAGTAAGTTGTGTAACTCCTGCTGGCATGGCTAGCCAAAGTTGACACATGGTCATATTGCAGAGGTAAAAAACCCAAACCAACAAATCCTTACCGTCTTGTGAAACACAAAACTCAAGTAAATGACACCCAGACTGCCATTTCTCATTATCTGACTCACACCCAAACCTGTTCAAATGGTACCTCTTCCATTAGGTCTCTCCCTTTTGTAAAGGCAAAGTAGACATAAACACATGTATTGAAAATTTGTCTTGTAGATTAGGAACTGAATTTCCAAACCTAAACATAAATCCTGCATCATTATCTTCAGGAATCAGAAGTCATAAATGCTGCCAGTCAGGCTTACATTTAAATGGGAGGAGATGGGGCACATGTACAGTTGATAACTGCAAAATAACCACCTAAAATAAATCTGCCAAGGAATCCAATTACATCACTGAGCTTTAACCACTTACAGTGTACTTGCAGGAATGAGAAGGACACCCATTTAACAAACTTCCTTCCTCTTTAACAAGCTTCCTTCCTCATCCTTTTGCTCCCCAGCAGATCCCCATTTAAAGCGCTTTACAACAATCACCTATATCATGTGGTTTATCTAAAATAAAGTTCCCTCACTTGTTATCATTAAGACCTGCAAATTACCAACAGCTCACACCCTGGGGAAGATGTTTACTAAACAGATAGTACAGCACTGTAGTCTTCCCAGCAGGGAGGAAAAAGCCACTTAATCAGATAAGCCCTCCTTTCAACTTCTCTCCACTTCCACCTCCCTGCATACCCTTTGGCTCAAAGGAGCACCTAATCTAACTTAGAGCCAGAATCAACACTGCACTTAAGTAAAAGAACTCACATAAAACTCCGGCACTAAGAGTAAAGCCATGCTATAAAGAAACATTCAATAACTTACTGAACACATCTCATGGGTGCTCTCTGCTACTTCTTTGAGAGATCCTGTACCACTTTCTTTACAGAACAGTTGCGAACTTCCTCCCCCCAACCCTGCAACTGCTGTCTCCTTAATCTTTGCTTAACTTGATTGCCTGTCATATCCCTGCTCTTACACAAGCAAGATACCTTTAAACATATGGGAATGCTTGATGTCAGGCAGCCGGGAATTAACACACAAAGTGTGTTAACTAAAAAAATAACTAAAAATTTAGTTAATGTAAATTAACTAAACACACAAAGTGCAGACTTTATGTGCATCTTAAGAGAAGATAAAAATCTCTGAGCAACTTGATCATGCAGAACAAGCCCCAGATGCATTTAGTAGTACTCTGGTATTTAGTAGTACTCTGGTGAATTTACTACGATATGCATTCAGACTACAGTTCAAAATATTTTGCATGAGTTATCATTCCCTTTTCAGGAAAGAAGGAAAAAAAAAAAAACCAAAAACATTAACAGTGATAACTTCTAACTCTTTTAACCAGGCAGAACTAAAGAGGAAGAAAGGGAACCACATGCCTATCTATACAACACTGGTCATTACTCTCCCTTGTGTGGAAGGAGCACGTTGCAAGTACTGCTGTTTTGAGACACACCACTGGTCTTTGAAAGCAGCAGGAAACTTGAATGCAAACAGAACCAACCCTTTCATCTTAAGCACAGGTCTGCAGGGAGAACCACTGGTTGAGTTCATAAGCTAATTTCTACAAAACCCTCTGTCTGCTGCAAACACAACTCCCACAGAAACAACACAGAGAAGTCTCTGAAAAAATCCTGCTGGGGAAGGGGGAAAGAAAAGAGGCAGGAAACAAAGGAACACTGAACTAATAGGTCTCTTCTGCTGATCAACAGAACACTGCTGACATGATGTAAGGGCAGACTTGACACAGCCTGGAGAGAAGTAAGAGCATGCACCAGAAACTTCACAAAAATCAGACATGGTTTTCAAACCACAGAAAGGGGGAAGAAGAATAAATCACTAAAAAATGTCATAGAATGAGAGCAAGATATTAGTCAAAGTACATGGATGAATAAAGGCACAAAAACACAGCTGCAAAAGGTTAAAGAGACCTCAAGAGAATTTACTTTCTGTCCATCCCAACAGTCTAACTAGCAATCATTGTAACATACTGTAGCAATAGCTACCTAACACCTAGCACCTCCCACGCTTGCCCTTATCCACAAAGGGCTGTGGAAATACCCTCCATCCAATGCAAGTCACAGGGGCTGCAAGAATCACAACGGGGTGCTGGCTCCCCTCGTACACAGGATGCGTTTTATTGCCTCAGTCAGTGTTACAAAACACACAGACCTATTTTCTGTTATTGCCTCTCCACTTCCTCTTTTCACCCTGTACCATTCACACCATGGCTATCCCAGGAGCAGGAACTGCAGAAGGTTTGATGTGATTTCGGGCGAGCCCAGACAAGCTCTTACCCAAACACGAGCAGTGCCAGGGCACTGAGCACAGCCTCTCCCGCAGCCCTCGGGGGTCCGGAGGCCTCGGCTCCGGGCCAGCTGTGACACAGTGCAGCTGTGTAAACTCGGAGCAGGCTGATGGGGAGGGAGCCCTGGCAGAAAGCACTGCAGGAGGCCTCACTGGGCATCCTTCCCCACTTCAGGGCTGCATTCCAGCTCAGACAGACCCTGGGCCCTTGTCAGAGCTCTGTAGGTTTGTCTGTGCCCAGTCATTTGCCTTACCAACACAGACTCTACCCTGATGACTTAAATTCTGGTGTTGCCTTGGACCTACTCACCACTACAGAGTTCTCTAGTGGTCACCAGGCTCTTGGCTGACCCTGACTAACATCATGGACCTTGTCTGGCTACCATATGATTCCACACCTCACCGGCAAGACCATTGCCCTGCCTGCCTTGCTGTCACGCTCAGCTTCCAGCCTGCCTTTTTTTAACCAAGTAATCCACTTTGTGCTCCGTGACAAGTGGAATAGGATAGCCTCACATTAATCTTTTGTTCATTCAGTTCTGCTCTAAATATTAATAAAACACACCCTTATACCAGCAAGGCACTGGAGTTCTGTTACTAAGGTCACAGGGATCAGTGGAGTATTTAACCATTGTTATTCAGAACAGGGCAACACTTGTCAAGGCTAAGCAAAAGGTTATGTTGTAACCTAAGTGAACAGCATCCTTTCAAAAAGGTAAGCAGCTACAATACAAAATGAAATTTATCACTAAGGCTATAGCACTTATCTACATTTTTTAGACTCCAAGCAGCCAGAACAGAAGTTATTTGCACAAAACAATGCTCTACAGAAGGTCTGAGACCTTGGTAGTGCACTGCTCAAAATTCTATTACTGTTAGCCTACAGAAAGGCAAAAACTGTATTACATCCTGCAGATCAGCAGGGAGAGTCTAATAAGCAGGGGAGGATGGGTACACAGGGGAAAGGAAAGAGAAAGCAACAATTTTGTACAAGTTTCTTAATAATAGCTTCCTCTTTAGCTATTCTTCAGACCCAAATGGAGTACTAAAGCTGTTTTCTGCTAAACTCTTCCTACTCCCCTCAACTGTTTCAGCTAAAACAGGCAACACCAACTCAGGAGAAGTCGGCTTGTCCAGCAAATGTCCAGATGTCAAAATGAAGAATTAGGCAGCCCTTGGCTTCTGACCTTAAATAACTCAATCAAAATCCCTCAAAATCCCAGAGAATAGAAATCAGTATCTTTTCTGATCCTTGTGAGAGATACTTGCTCTAGTACTGCATTTCATTTCTCCAGTACTGGTTATGCCAGGCAGGACCTTCACTGCAAAAGCCCTGTCATGTCAGGGAAGCACAGAAGGCATTTGACTCCAAGTGCAGATTGACAAGAACAGGATCTTGAAAGGAAGGAAGCAAGACTTGGCTAGGCAGAGAAAGAGAATGCTGCTTGTCCTCCCCTGTCCCTTCCCCTGGCAGGGCTCTCTCATCACTCCGGGCAGTGCTTAACCAAAGCCAGTTGATTCCACCTCCCCACGGAGCTGGGAGAGGTGCTTGTGGGGCACCTGCACTCTGCATCTCAGCGTGGGGAAGGCACATCACAAATGGAGTAAGCAGGAAGAAAGAAGACTGCCACAATGGAATAACAGTGGCTGGATACATATTCAGGTCCAAGATCCTTGCCACTTCAACAAAATTGCCTTCCACAAAAATGTAGAATTAGATGGAAATTGGCACCATGACTGATAGATAGCATTTTTCTATCCTGTTCCCCATTTAAGAGAGTCGACTCTGCCTGGGAAAAGGCTGGATGATTAAAAATTCGACTGTATGGTAAGGAATGCAGCAAAAGAGCTCAATGACAATGCCAGAGCAGGTTTTGAACTAAACATATGGGCAGGAAACCATGTATTCCACTACAAGAACAGAACACAGATGATGGCAATGATAATTATAATAAATTATTAATAATAATAGAATAATTTCTCAATACACAAGTACCACCCATCCCATGAGTTGAAAGCAGTATAGATTTCTTCTTTTAAAAGTAAACATATAATCCTGTAAAGGTAAGAATGTTATGTACACAAAGGGACTCAAGATTACAATGAACAAGCCTCAAGATGGCAACACTCAGTTTCAAGTGTTTGACTCTGCAAGCTCAGCGGTGCTTAGCAAGCATGGGTAAACAACACAAGCCTTTTAGACACTGCTTCCAGCTGCCAGGAACATGAAGGAATACATATGTGTGATATCATAATGTCAGAGTGAGACAAATATCCAGGCTGTTTTACAGGCAGAACAGCAGCTATGTGTTTCAGTGGCTTTCCTAAATCAGGCTGTCTTTCAAATAATTAGCATAAAAGCTCATTTATCATTAAGGCTAATTAGGCAATTAATGAACTTAAAGAATTACACCTGAGGAGACTGTAAAATGAATTAAGTGGGCCAGGTCAAACTTACTGTCTTGTATCCTGAAGGTTTGGGGCTGAACCACCCAATCTGGATTCTTACAAGAGTACAAACCAATTTTGTATCGCAGTGATTACACCGTCTACAGCTAAGCCATAACTCCTGATAGGATTCTGAAGCCTGGGTATAACTAAAGACCTTTCAGAGGCATCACTAATACCACAGAAGATGTACAGCAGCATCCTTTGGAGTTAGTTTTAATTTACAAGTCTCCACCTCCTTCCCTTCTCCCCCCAAAAGCTCTCAATCACAGCCCTACAACAGAATTCACATTAGTCCCCATCAACATCCAACTAAATGCTCCATTCCTCAAAAGAAATATTTAAACATACTCTTGGTATTAAGCTATTTTGTTCCAAAGATTTTACTTGAATGATTGTTGAAAAAAAAAATATTAAATCCCGATTAAAGTAAAGCTAACCCACTGGCTCAAAATCATGTTTAGGAGCTTTATATTGTCGTCATCTTCATCCTATGCTGGCCTATTTTAGTGCTAATCTCATGTTCCCAAAAGAAAACTATCATTCAACACACAGAAAGCAATGCAATGCAAAGGAAAAAAAAAAAAAAAAGAGGACTCACTGGCTGGGCTATGGCTCATCCTTCCCACACCCTGCTCCCCCCACAGCTGAGAAGGCTCAGTACACCAGCACAGCTGGTTTCAGGGGTACCACAGAGGACAGAGAAGCAACAAACACTTTGTTGGGGTGGGGGAAAGAGGAGGAGGCATGCCTCTATGTCCAAAACAATGGCAAAAAAATCAAATAAATGCCCATGACACCTGCACTAGACCGAAGTGGACTGTGCTTTGCCTCTGTCACAACCCCAGCCTACCCAAAGAGAAACATCCCAATTCTATCTCCTGCGGGCTGATATTCCAGAAGATACATACACTGCAAAATATGTTAGCATTTCACCATGACACTGAAGACACCAAATGTTATACCTACAATACAACGTTATACCTACAATACAAAAGCACTGATAAATCACCATCACTGCCTCCTCCAGAAGTACAAAGGGAACCAAATTCCTGTCTTTAATGTACAGCCACAAGGTTCTGCCTTGTGACTGACTCCATACTCTGAAGGAAGTAGGTGGAAGATCCTGTCCACATCTCATATTGTGGAGTTCTGGAGAGCAACAGGGAATGAGACCTAGCCCTGTACCCAGTGCTTTTTCACTGAACAAGTAGTGGGTTTCTCAGATCACATTCTGTAGCGCCGAGTTAACCCCAACGCAAGGCCAGAGGAGTTTTGGCATATCTGCCACCTGGCACTAATTCACAGACATGTAAGCTCTTATTTGGTTCTAAGCCCTTCCTGGATAAGATATTCATGCCTGACCCCATTTCATTCTGCCACTGTGCATGGTCTGTTCAGCAGAGAACTTGCTCCTATGTGTTTCCCAATGCAGTGTGCATGGTCGTGCTGAAGTACGGACCCACCTTACAACCATCTGATTCTTCTGGTTATGGCTCAGTCACCAAACATTAAAAAAAAAAAAGAGTTTGACACAGTACAACTAAACCTGAAAAAATAGGACTAGGAGAAAAATATACCTTAAGTTCCAGAGGGTCACTCTGCACAAGAAAGTGAAGCCCACATGCAGTACAACTTATCTCCAGGACTAGATTGCCAACTTCCATTATCAGAATCAGGACACCAGCAAACCAAAGATTTGCAGGTGTTATCAGGAAACTTTATTAAAGACAACATTTTCCGCCAGACTGCTACAGAGACTGGCTACATCTAAAACTGAAGCTGGCTTTAAAAGTAATTCAGCTCTTTTTTTTTTTCCAGTTTCAAACTCGCAGCTTTCTGGAGTACTGTCACAGACTCGGGTGTCAAAACACACTAATTATCAGCCTGTTAGAGTTTCACTTTTACTGAAATTATTTTGCTCTATTGCAACATTCTACATTCCCCCAGGCACTTTTTATTCCCTGTCAAAAATCACAGAATCACCATTCAAAAACAGACAGGCGGGAGTATTGATATGAATAAAAATTAGCTTTTTTTCCTCCCTCTCAGGCAATTTTGCTTAGTAGGCCCAAAAAATAAAAAGCCATGGGGGAGGAGGGAGAGGCACACTGTCTTGAAATCTAGTTCCTTCCAACTCTAATATGCAACACCAATTTCCTGAACTCCATTGCAGACACCACCCCACAGGCACAGGGTAGGAGAGGGAAGGGGCAGTAACAGTTCCCCCAGCTTTAGACAGGGTTGACTTTATGGCCCTTGACCACCACCTCCTTTCTAAGCCATCATCATCTCTGAAGCACTACTCACCTCAGCCTATTCTGCAGCAACTACCTGGAGCTCCTGCCTCCAAGTACTGTACACTCTTAGTGGATACTCTGGTGTTCACAGTGGTCAGAGTCATCCAAGAGCTGCTGGCCCTCAGCATGCAGCAAAATTAATTATGTGGAACAATCAACAAACACAGGGCAAGACAAATATTTACAGAAGAGTAGTGCTGGTCAATTCCTACCTTACACTTAGGGCAAGAAATGCTAATAGAGCACAAATATGGTTCTTTGGGTATCTTAACTATTTGAAATTTGAATATTATGCAACATCAGCCAAAGCCTTCAACATCAAATATCTACACTATAAATGTGACTAAAAGCTTATAAAGAGGAAGGGGCCACAGAACATTTGCAGAAATAGATGATGGGTCCTTTCTGCTTATCTACCAGGGAACACTTTATACAAAACTCAGAACTTGAACATTATGCTCTTGGAGGTAAAATGCAACTCATCATTTCAGGAACTGAACTAATAGGTTAATGAACCAGTGCTGCAGGGATACGTGGTCTGAAGAAGTCTCTTAGGACCAGACTTGGTCTAGGCTGGTGAGAATTTGCATAGATCAAGGTGAGGATCTTACTGACAGTTACAGCAGGGCACAAAATTTACAGGAACACAGCTCCTCTGACTTGAGCAGAGCAGGTGCAAATTTTCTAGGACCTTTACTGCATCCCTGAAACAGGGCATAATCCAGTCTAATAGCAACAATAATCACCTACAGACCAAAATGGCTTTTGGATTTACCAAATTCTCAGCCACACTAAGCAGTACAGTTACTTTTATATAAGCGCAGAAGACATGAGAACTTTTAAAAATGTTCTGTACCCACATAACCTGTTGAAAGACACATAACTGATGGAGTTTCACAATTCTGTCACTGTTTTTGCGTATCTTGTGGGAAACAAGTAGCACTTCTCTCAGCTCCTTATAACATGTAGAATAAATATAATGTGCAACCACCTCCATGTACAACCTATTTCACATGAACAATTATACATCTGCTGTTAGGGACATTTGAGGAAGACAAGAAACTGTACTGATCAGATCTATAGAGGAGTGACAGGTCTCAGTGTTAGCATTCCTTGCTTATCTCTGCTAAAAGGTATTAAAAGCAGCTAAAAGTAAAATAAATATTTCCCCAATATCAAGTTCTCCATGAGAGCAAATTCTGCCATTTCAGAGATATTCCACAAATCAAAAACGGAAGGGAAAACAGCAAGTGCATTTATAAAGAAAAAAACCAATGCTTCCAATGCAAACCTCGTCTTAAGAGCAGATGCTTTGTGAAGAAGTTTTTGAACATCTATTGTACCACTACAGAGTTTTCATGACTACAGCCAGCAGCAAGAACGAAAGCTGCGATCTCAGAAGCAGCACTCACAGCTGGCAAGTGGCAGCAACAGAAGAGCTGACCACTGAACTATGAAGAACTTCCATTTGTTCTGGAAAACTTGGGGCAGCCACTCAGATACATGAAGTATGCATAAAAGAACAATTTTTTCAGGAAGAAGAGAACAACTACTTGCAAAAAATGAGAGCAATTTCATTAGAGAACTGCATCTCCTCTCTTTTTTACTGACTATGAATTATCTGCAACAATGCAATCCCAACCAGTAAATCTAACTTAAACATGGCTGTTTTGGAGAAGATGGACTGGTTTTGATTTTGTTTTAGACATAACTCTCAAATTGTGCCATACTGTAAGAACTCAATTTTCTAAGGCTGTGTTCATGTGTTCTACAGCAGTCACCAGCTTTCCAAACCAGAATCTAAAAGCAACTGTAGGATGTCACACCCTGTGTCTCCTGCAAAACAGATCTAATTTTCCATTACAAACTGGTGATTGTTCCTGGGCAGGGGAAGGGAGGGAGGGAGAGAGAGAGACTAAGAAAGGCAGCTTTTGTACTGTCTACCAGATTTTTCTTCTACTTCTACCACCCTCTTTCCTACAATTCTACAAGCTGAACGACAGCCAGATAAATCATCAGAACTATTTTTCACTGAAACACGACAACAAAGCATCTGAGAAGTTTCATAATACAGTTCAATTTCACCGCTCAATTGCACCATTAAACACAAGCATATATAGCTACCCTTAAGAACTCACTAACTGCTTTAAAATGCACATCTTAGAAGATGCTAAGAGAAACAGCTTTCAGAATGTTGCACTGTAGTACTCAATAAAACAGGAAATGAGGAACAAAGAAAGGAATTTCAAAGATTCCAGATGTACTCTAACACCAGCTGGGAAATACAAGCAAGAATCAACTACAGCCTTGTAAAAAGCTACCACTAACTGTTTTCTTCCAGAGTTCTTGGACAAAAGTAAGTAGCTGTAAACAATTTGTAAATAGAAATATTTTTAGAAGAAATTGGAAACAGTAATAAAAATAAACTTCTTCCCCTCCCTCCTATTTTTAAGGAGTTTAAAACTCAGCTACCAGTTAATCTGGTTTTTTGAGCTGCTTTATTTAAACATAAGAAATCTGTATGAAGAGACATAACAGAAACACAACTGTAAATAAAGTATTTCAAGTTGCCCATTTTGCAATACTTGGAATACTAAAGCTGAATGAAACTCAAAACCAAAGAAAATTTAAAAAAAACAGTAAAGTTTATTTATACTACATGCCTTCCATGCATTTGGAATTGAATAGAGTTTAAATTTGCAAATTGCTATAAAACAAGTTATCAGTCACTTAAAAACTTTATTCCTACATCTATAAATTAAAAAACAAACAAACAAACAAAAAACAATTAAACAAAAAAACACTCCAGGTTAAAAAATCCTGGAAGTAAAACTCCTTCACGAGTTCAAATGCCCTTCTCCCTGTGTAACACATCTCCAATGTTTTATCTTCCTTTTTCTGAAACAAAAACTCAGGCCTTTCAATGCAAACTTCTTCTAAATGGATTTTGAAATCTCTTAGTAACAAGTGTAGAGACAAACAGACAAGCATATTTCCTCCTAAAGTCATGGTACCATATAAAAAAAAGCTTTAGCATGCATCTTATGGAACACAGATCTGCCTGTCCCCCTCCTCCCCTCATCACAGAAACAGGTGTTCTTCCCTGCTTCAAGACTTTTCATTCATTTGTTGCACATGGAAGAATTGAGACACTTCATCTAATGTTCTTCCACCTATCAGCAGCTTATAAAAGTACACTAATATTTATGCAAATTAAACATTGCATCAAATGCTACCTGTCCAAACCCACCAGTCATTCTCAAATAAGTGAAACCCTCTTACCATCAGATCACACCAATCCATTTCAGTCAGTGGTGATGCAGCCACAGCTGCACACCACAGCAGACAGAGAACAGCAAGACTCACTTGCTGGGCTAACAAAGGCACCTTCATTTTGCCCCAGTGCTCCCTGAGAGGTAATAACAGGCAAATGCACAAGTCTCTAGTCAAGTAGAAAAAAATCATAATACTTCAGAGGTCTGGAATGAAAACTGAAAAGCAGAAACATTAATCAGCCTCAGAAGTCAGGCAAGTCAGACCAGGCTGTAAGTCTTCAACATTTGTGTTCTTTCCTCAACAGACTTCAAAAATACAGATACACTACATTTTTTCCCTTTCAAGTAGAAGGGAAAAAAAAAAAACCACCCAAACCTCAAAGACCTCAAACTTTCCACTGAATATATAAAGTGTTTTACAGTTGGCAATGATCCATTAACATTTCAGAAAGGAAAACAGGGGGAAATATTCCAGTTCTTCATAATTTTGAAGCTTCACATCTCATTTTACAAAACTTTCACCCAGAAAGTCTTCTAGAGGAGGAAAACAACATGTTTCAGGGAAGTTCCTTTCCCCTTGGTAGAGGTTAGGATGGGAGAGGAAGGAAGTTAGATTTGTTTTGTTTTTACTCCAAAACAAAGCTTTTATTTGGATCCTAAATTCAGTCACCAGTCCACTATGCTGAAAGAATCAGACACTGCCCTAAGGTTTAGTAAATGTCAGTAAAATCAGTTTAAAATGGGCAAGACCATGATCAGCTTTTCAGTTTAATAAAATACAACCTGTTATTAACTCCAATCTTGAGTTTTTCCTTGGTGTAACGACAAAACAAATAAATCTCCAGTACTAGAAAGTTTAAAAGCACAGCATTAAGACTTACTAATGCATGTTTTATTAATATAAGCCTTAGGTGACTTGCTCCCCAGAAGCATTAATAGTCCACTGGTACATACACATTAATTTTTCTTTGACATATTTGGCTGAACATTTGTTGGTCTGATCAGTATGAGCTGATCAGTATGAGCAATGCAACTGTCAGATATTTACATCTTTTACTGTACGTAGCAAAGTCTACAAACCTGATTTTATTGTAGGCTTCTTGCCTTCTCAAGGGCTAGCTGTAAGATTTATTCTCCAAACACATCCGTTTGCAAAGTGAACTGTAACAACACGGGAGGTACTAAGTACGCCTCAACAACCCAAAGTGGATTTTGCCTCATCCTTTCTCCTCCCCGAAAAAAACATTGTTACATGAGATACTCAAAGACTTAATTTGACTCTCACAGAAGTGCAATTACTGACTTTAACAGAAGTATTCATAATTTACACTCCTGTAATGGAGATCAGTCACTGAGAAAGGATAGAGGGAATTTTAACCTGATGAATACGATCAAAGGTATTTTTGATGAGGTTTTTTAATTTTCTAATCTTGGTGTAAGCAACACTCTCCAGTGTTTACATGAGAAGGTCTTCCTTAAATGGGAGCATCAGTGCAATGAACAACTTCATATGATAACGGTGTTTGACAACATAACTGCCTAAGTAGAAATCTTGCTTTGATGCAAAGAAAGGGGAGTTCTGTTTGAGCATAAAAATGATAATCAACATTAGGTGCCTCAGGTTTAAAAGATAAGTGTGTGATGGAGAAATGGGACAGCATGTGTGACTATTAATTAATACCAACTAAAACACCTAAGCCTTCATGAACAGCAAAGGCTCCTGAACTGAGTGTGAGATTCAAGCAGTTCTCAAGCAGAAGGTCAGATATAGAGATACATCAGTTTGACCGATAATCCTCTTGCCGTTCTCACTGGAGTTTTAACATTTGTTCTCCAGAGCAGCTGACCAAGCTGGTGTATATTGGCAGCTAACAAATACAGCACAAACAAGAAAACCTACAGTAAGGAAAGGGAGTGGACTGAAGAGTACAGGAGTCAGGCAGTACCATGATGCTGCCACTACACAGACATGTGTAGGGATGCACCTGCTGTCCCCTCCGATTTCCCACACTTGCACACTCCCAGTCAAGCTCTTGGACACTTGTCCAGAGGCAGCTCTGACATCCACTGGAGTGCAGAGATTCAGCTCACTAAAATGGAAGAAAACTAAACCTGAAAAGAAAATTAGATTGCATTCTCTGGTTCTGCTCTGCGAATTGAACTGAACTTCCTCTTCTGCGAGCAGAGGAGCATCAGTCAAGAGCAGGTGTGCCAAGAGCATTTCATGGCTGTGAGCAAGATGAGTAGGGAAGGGGAAAGACAAGACCTGCCTTCTCAGCAGCATCAAGCTACTAATTTGGGTTAGCATATCATGATTTCATGCTTTGGACTGCAGCTATCGAACAGAATCGAAGCAATAAGCAAAACACAAAGAACAGCACCAGTCAGAACAGACACATAAAAACAGAGCAGGAGGTGCTCTACCAGCACCTAACTAACCCAGCAATTTCAGAACTAAAAATTGGGTTTTAACCAGTGAAAGTGAAATAGTAAAAAAAAAAAAAAAAACAAAAATACAAAACCATCAATCAGTCTGAAGGGTTATTCAAGGCAATGAAGTTTTCAAGAGCATTTTCTGGAAAACTGCAAAGCTAAGACATACAGCACTTAGATGTCCTATGTAAGAGCATTTGGTACTCTGACCATCAGACAATAACTTCCATAAAGAGACAAGAAAATACCTACTTCTCATGAGTGAGATTAAATAACAGTTTCTTCAAATGTACCAATTCCAGAAAACCAAAAAAATTAACAAGTTTGCATACTGACATCAGAAGCCCTGAGCAGATCTGTTTAACAGTTTCACTCCTGTGAATTTACCTCTACACGCTCTAAAAACCAAAACACATTGGCTTCCACTCACATATGAATACTTCTCTACTTAAAAGAAAGTAAGGCTATGGATGGAAGGCTATGGAATTTGATGTCAGGCTGGCAGCTCCAAACACAAGCATCTTCTGTTTATTCAAAACTACATTCACTGAAGCATTTTCCACTGCTACCTCTGTCGCCTTCTCTCACTTGCAGAAAATATGGTCTCCATTTTTGCTCCAGTCACGGCTGTTCCTGACAGTCCACAAACAGCCACAGCACTCTGCCTCTAGAAATAGCACTGGTCCCAGACCTTTTCCATTCAGCACACTGAACACAAGCTGGTCAGAACACAACCCAAATTTAGCAATTTCAAAAAACTGAACCAGCAGTGACAAATCTGCATAATCCATTCTGCACCTTCCACAGCCTGTGAGATTCAAGCATTAATTAGCATTGCTACAGTCAATTAATACAAATGTTAAGTTGCCACTTTATTTTACCTATGCAACGTGATTTTAAGCTGTACTTGTCAACACTTTATTGTGAAGAAAAGATCTTGAGAAGTCTTGAATATATTCAGGGTGAGATGCAAAAAGCTTTTCTTCCGTTCTTTACTTCTTGGTCCTCTAACTTAGAAACATGGGAAATAAACATTGTTATCTTTATAATAAACATTTTACACTTCCTAAATAATAATTTTCTATTTTTTTTTACAAATATACAGATATACATATACAGAGAGAGAGAAAGGTAACTGGGAAAAATTCTCTCATTCTAAAAATATCCATTCAACAACCTTTTGCCCCATTTAAATGGGAATAAATCCTTTTACAGTATTATGCAATGAACATATTTAGTCGTAATTACTTCTACAAGTAACCACTTAAGACAAGGCACTAAATCCCAGCAGACAACATTAAAAGGGACATCTTCTCAAGACAAAATGGATTTCCCTGAACAAGCTTAGTATTATTAGACTTAAGGGAGACCTTACATTTGTCAGGGACAAGATAAGTTTCTTCTAACCCTTGGAAACGCAGAGACATCTCTCAAACATTTACTCTGTACCAAGTTTAATGGTAGAAGCCTGTAAATACCTTCTCTTGGCAACTGACCTGCTTAAACACCAGTAAACTAGCACTTAACTAAATACTCTGCCTGACTTCACCCAAGACTCTCTGTTTCACAAAGTTTAACTGCTTTCACAGTGTCTTAAACTACATAGTTCTGCATGAAATAGTAAAGAAGGCACGTTAAGAGTAAGAGGCAAAGAGATGGCACATCTACAGTCCAACCATCCTCATTTTGTCAACTGGACATAAACAAGGTCTTACAGTTCCTAGAAAATGGGGTGAGTTTAGAATGGGATAAGCTGGATGTGAAGCACTGACCTACATCAGATAGCAGGGAACTTTAATCCCAGATATTTCACTGCTTCATGATTCTGTTCCCACTTAATGCTAAAGACAGCTTATGCTGCTGGAATACCCACATTTTAGACTAAGACCTCAACACCTTGTAATCACAAAACAACCCTTTCTTAAGATGATAAAGTTTTAGAAGTTCATGAATGTCTTAAATTGCAACAAGCCCTCACAGTGCACAAGTGGATTATTATCACAGGTCACCAGAATGATGAGCAAAAGGTTCTCCTCATTATATTACAGCCCCAGTAAACTCTCAGTGCACAAGATCCTCCTGTCCCAATTATTACTCTCAAACTATAAGACAGAGCTATAACAAGGTCTACCACTGCTAGAAAAAATACTATTTTGGAGCAGAGCCTAATGCCCCTAAGTGTAACAGTACTAGATTTCAGGGACATGAAAAGCTTGTTAAAGTGAAAATTTACAAATGAGCTGATACTTCAGATTTTTCGAGTATAAACAATTTCACAAAGTAAAATCTGGCAGCAGGTTCTCTGCTAGCCAGTATACAGCTTTCAACAGCTGAAAGCCTGAACATGAGCTTTTATTTTTTCAACTGAAAGCTTAACAGTTGAGGCCATTTAAGGAGAAAAAAAGTAGCAATTAAGTACAGCATATTTATTAAATATTAACAGTACAACAAAAGTCATGTTGTCAAGCAGAAGGACTGTCTTTGTAGTTTTTCCAGCCAATCATCAGCCATAGAGCCTTATGTTGTTTCCTTTCATGTTTTGAAACACTGACTCATGGAAATATCAGCACTGCACACTTCCTCAAAGTGGCAATCTTATAGGAAGTGTTTGTTTAGTCTTACATGACACATTGTTTTGTTTATGTATAAGGGATTCCGGTAAAAATAATTTTCAATTAAGGAAAAAAGAAAGACATAAGCACAACTGTTTCAGTTATGGAAAGCCAAAATAAATCAATTTCAACTAGGCATCTGAACAGCACATTCATTAACACAAGTACTACTTTTTTCTTTCTACTGTACATTGCTTCTTTGCAACATGAGCAGAAGCTGCCAGGCATTAAGTTCTTTCAATTCAATTAACCACAAAAGAAACTGGACAAGAGGCAGCACAGTAACACCTCCTCTTAACACTGGTATGCACATTGACAGAGTTCACATTGCTGCTCCACAACTTCAGCATCTCAAGGAGACATCTTTAGGAGGTGCCACACCACTGTCAGCTCAACTGGGGGAGGCAAACACAGTTTCCTACAAAGCTCAACTGCTTCAAAAATTTAAAGCTTCAACATTTTCAAGAAAGGAGACAGACAGCTCAAGCTAAATCCAAGCACGACTAGAAACAACACTCCTCAGAACATGGGAGCACTTAGGAGATCACAGGTGTAATTACCCATTTAGCTAAATATGGCTGATTTCACGCAGCCCATCAGTCCCAAAAGAACAAGTTATACAAGGAGAAGAAAATGCCTTCATTTACCTGCAGCTTCTCAGAAATACAGGACAAGCCAGCCATAGCACGACATTACATTTGGGCATTCAAACACCTCTAGGCTACAGATGTTTTGCACAGCCAGAAGCCTCCCAGCTGCATTAGCCTCCCCACTACAAGAAGCATGCCAACACGGGTCTCCTGATCTGACACTGATCTGGACTGATCAGGAACCACTCTGAACTGATTCCTCAATGCAGCAATACTACATTTCATCCAGTTTACACTAAGGCACACCTGTATGTCAGTGTCCCCATTCATAATTTGCCAGCAGAGGTGCAACAGAGAAGGAAACACCTTATCAGACCAAGCACAGAGTATTTGAAAGTTGGAGATCAGTCAAGCTTGGCCATGAAACAAGCTCCCAAAGAAAAGAGCTGATCATTTCTACAGCATGATAAATCGAAGCAAACTGACATGGGAAATGACTTAGCTTTTTGCCCTCAAATAACTTGTCTCTTAATCCATTAAAAGATTCAAAGCCTCCTGTCACTAGAGAAAAGAGAAATCATGAATGGGAACTGCTAAAAGACAAATGTACTCTTGGCAATATCTGAAAAAAGTAGTGTCCCTCCAATGTTCACCATCTTTTCAGTGGTGCCCGGCAACAGGATGAGGAGCAATGGCCATAAATACAAACACACTCAGCTCCACCTCAACACGAGGAACAACTTCTTTACATTGAGGGTGACAGAGCATTGGAACAGGTTGCCCATAAAAGTCATGGACTCTCCCTCTCTGGAGACATTCAAAACCCACCTGGACACACTTCTGTATAACCCATGCTAGGTGACCCTGCCTTGGCAGGGGGTTTGCAGTTGATGATCTCCAGAGGTCCCTTCCAACCCTAAGAACTCTGAGTCTGTGACCTCCCTTCAGATCCAGTCACTTTTTGCAGGGAGCCTACATGCTTCCACATACAAATTCTAGAAGATTAGGACTGCTTTACGAGACCAGTCCGACTAGGAAAACCTCCCCCAACCCATCAAAGCAATCGTGCCGCTTCCTATTTTTCTGACAGTTTCCCAAAAGACTGTCAGCTACAGAAAGCAGCGTGACTTTAGAACACGAGTGGCAAAGTCGCGCCGCAGCCACGACGCCGGTGCGCGTCCCTCGGCCACGGGCGGACGGAAGCGCTCGGCTCCGCCCCCTGCCGGGCAGCGGCGGAACAGCGGCGCAGCGCCGGGCATTGTCCTCAACATCCTCCGGGAAGCACCTTCCGCTCCCACGGCACCAGCGAGGCACCGCTGCGCACCGGATGCGCCCGGCTTTCCCTGCTCGCTATCCAGGCTAAAAACCAGCGGGGACCCTTGCTGCAGTTCGACAGTAATCAAGTGCTTAGCTCTGATGGGGGCTCCGCTCCGATAACTGAAGTCAGCGGCAGGATTAACTTTAGTCCGCGACGTAATGAGATTAATCTCAAGACTTTCGCTGCTGTTATTATCTTCGATCTCTTCTACAATTCGAAAAAAAATTCCACACTCTCATTACTTCAATCACTTACGTATAACATGACTGTTTTATTCTCCAAAAACCCCAACTAATCAAACACAAACACCTTATCCACGACTCATCATCCTATACGGGAGATGTGTTCTTACCCCTTTTACGAAAAAACACCAGATAGGAGTAACTTGGAATAGCATCACTCACATGGTGTTCGGATTTCTCCCTTGTGAAAAGACCTTTATTATTTTTCCCTCCCCACTTTGAAAAGAGACAGAGAACAAGTCTCCGACCATACTCTGTAGTCTTACTGAATCTATTTTCTGGATATGTACACGGACATAAAATGAACACATAATTTTTAGTTTATACGATAAAATTTTAACTCTCAAAAACTGCTATTACTAAACTATCTGCTGACAGTTAACGAGGAAACGATCCTAGCAATGGTCTCTTTGAAATGCTAACGCCACTATCCAATAATGAGATTTTTTACGTAATGTCACGTTTCAGTTGTATCTAACACGGCAATTGGTGGCTGCAAATTTGCTTCCGAACGCAGGGAAACGCAAACGGGGATTTTTCAAGAGCTTTATTAGGAAGGCACACGTCCTCGGTACCCACCGCTGTGAGCCCGGCGCTGAACTTCGCCGCTTCCCCTGCAGCTCGCAGCCTCCGCGCCCCTTCCCGGGGAGGAGAGCTGCTCCCTCGGCATGTGGGACTGATTGTCTTACGGAAACGAGGGATTTCCCTCCCAGCCTGCACACTCAGAACTCGACCAGGGAGAGTTTAATCCGCTCGCTGACATCTGTCGCTTACTTTCTAATAATGTGGTTTGGAACTCGCTCAACAGCAAGAAGAAGAGCGAAATCTCCAAAAGCGCGAGTCGGAGGAAGCCATGAGGAAGCGGCAGCAGCCCCTGCCTGTCCCCCTCGCCGAGGGAAGAGGCTGAGACAGCGGCTCCTGCACACAGCCACTTTTGGGCCGGTTTCACACCAGCTTTGCCAGTGACACATAGCGCTGAGACTCGGTGACCGCCTTCAAACTTCTAGAGGGTAGCTTAGCAACAAAAATTAAAAAGGAAAAAAACCCCAACACCCTAACAACAACAACAAAAAAGCCAACAAAACCCGCGAAATCCACCGAATATCCTGCGCCGCTCGGACTCCAGCCGGCGCCGCTCGCCAGCCGGACGCGCCGTGCTGTCCGCCCGTCCGCGCAGCACCGGCCGCCTGCCAGGCACCGACCGCACGGCCCCGCA
>VXAC01005702.1:233204-245914 GCA_013399225.1 Rhipidura dahli
GAGCGCGGAGCGCGGCAACAGCTGGAGCGCTGCGCCCCCAGCCGCGGCTCGGCCCCGCCACCGCTCCGCTGCTCCCGGCCCCGCCGGGATCCCCAGCGGGCAGCGCGGGCAGGGCGAGGGCTCTCTAACTCTCCCGGCCCCTCTCCAGTGCCGGCCGGGAGCAGCCGCCGCGACCAGCCCTTGGAGTCATGGCGAGAGGGAGGGAGGGAGGGATGTGCAAGTCCTCTTTCCCACACAGCCATAAAGAGAGGGCACTAGCGATGCCCCAGGTTGAAAGCCATTCATTAGTGAGGAAAAGAAGTCCCGTATTAAATAAACAAACCCGTTTGGGCGCTGGGAGCGGGCCAGTCTGTCTCCTGGTTCCATTTGATCAGCGGCAAAGCTGGCTCTACCTGATTGCTCAGAGAGAGCAGGGAATTCAGATTCCAGACTTGCATGATTATACATTAAATAGACAGAAATAGGACTTGTGTCAGTGCTCAGTGCCAAAGTTTGGGTCTTGTAAAGTCAGTAATTGAAATACGGCTTCCCTAAAGGTCTGGCAAAAGCAGAGCACAAAGTTCAGTGGAGGTCTACAGATTATATTATTTCAAAAACTAAAAAATCCAATTACCTTTGGTGCAGTCCCAATTCCCCCTAAAGAGGCTTGGAACATCCCTATGCAGGACAGCCCAGTGACATCACACTCCAGCAAGTCTGAGAAGCACAACAAAATGCTCTTTCTCAAGCCTGCAAACAAAAAATAATAATAATAAAAACTTTCCCATTCTAGCTCTAATTTCAGGCGCGAGATAAAGGCAAACACACTGAAGACAATCTGTACATGTATTAAGAAGCTAGTAACGAAGGACAGCAAGAAATTAGAAGGCAAGTCAGTCACACAGTGTGAAGTCTGTACCAAAGAAGTTGTGCATGCAAGCCTGATGAATACAGTTGAGCAGCCCATCATTGCTTGAATCATGGAAGATAGAACACATAATAAATGCCATTTATTACAAAAAAAAAAGTAAAAGGCAAGATATTGGAATATGGAAGAGCAAATGAAAAGTTGCAAAGGAGCTACAATAGCAGAGGAAGTCAGCCTGTAGGAAAGCCTGAGGCATCTGAGTTTCCCACACAGGTATGGGCCTAACTGAAGGAAACTGGCAAGCTCACAGCCAAAAAAGGAAGCAGTGAGTTATCTTAAGGAGCTGCCTGACTTACTGTGTCTTCCTTGCCTGCATAGCCAAGTGACATATGTAATTTGATAAAAATACTTTTATAGCACAGGACTCTAAAGAGATTTTATAAAGTACAGGCTTCTATTTACCAACATCCATGCTGTAATTCCTTCTTCCTCGCTGTAATATGCCCAATGTCCTCTGTAACCTCATTACACCCATTCCACCATGTGCCATCTTTTCTTCCAGAATGCTCCCAGCTCACTGAAAAACTTCAGCTCCTCTGCCTGCTGGTCCTTTGCATCCCCAAAATACCTTCAGTGATCCTTGCCCTAATAACCTTTAGCATTTTCTGCACCGTAACTCTCAATACTTCTGATTCCCCTATTTTTGTCTCACCTTCCAGCTGAACAAGAGGCAACACAAGCAGCAGTCTGAACAGAAACTACTGATCAAACAACTCACATTTTAAAAAGGACATTGTCTCAGACCAGCTAACGTGATGTTGCCTCTCAGATGCTGGATGTGACAAACAATTTCAGGGCATACATGTCTGTTTCAACACTCTGTACATGCTCAGATATAAAAAGAAATATACAAAGTCTGTTGCTTTTGCTCCTTCACCACACACACACACACCTTGAACACATTGGTACAAAATAAATACAAGCCCACTGGACAATCTCACTGAAGAAAAATGACAATCAGCTGTTACACAAAATGCTGTACACAGGCACAAAGAATTACAGCTATAAGCAAGTGGATAATGCTTAGGTATAAGCAAAGGTAAATGTATCCTATGCTTAGGATCCTTATAAATTTTCCTCAGCATCAGGGAGAAATCTGCTTCCATGCTCTAAATATTAGGGACATCTCAGATAAAATATTTTACATCTGTGTTTGCCTTTGCTACATAAGGACTTCAGCTGGCCTCATTTCCCCGTTGGAAGCTTTTCTCATCTGCAGAAGTTTGACCCCAAAACTGACATTTAAAAAAATCAGTTTTTCAATTCTCTTCCCAGCATTTGCTGCTGTAAGAGTTGTTCTCAGCAGATACTGAACAGACTATCCTTCCCAATTTGCCATTGTGTTCTTTTCAGTCAGTCATGGCACTTCTATCTATATCCTTTATGTCCAGGAAATGAAAGAATATATCCACCTATAATACAGTCATTATATGTTCCCCAAAATCAAGCTATACATAAATTCACCACCCTTTTATGTGCACCCAAATTTGGAGTCAAAGCCCACTACCTCAAATCTAATGTCATTTGACCCAGCATAAAATCACCTTATAATCTAAGGTGCTGGTTTTCTCCCACACCCTAACCTCAGGTGTCGCTTGCAACCTCTTCTTGTGCTAATGCCTGTGCTCACAACATATTTGTTGGGTAAAAAAAAAAAATACACTGTCATGACTACCATTTGTATATTATGAAAAACAAGAGGCCCGTAAGCCATGTCACTTGGAAATTCTTTACCCATGATCATAAGCAACCTGATCAGAAAGCGTCCCAGTCCAAAGGTGTGGTTAGGACACAGTGGCATGCTGAGCAGCTTTAGCAATGCATACCTGCCCGTGGCTACACTTCCAGGCTATTTTTCAGGATGGCCTAGCTTTGCCAAGAGCACAGATATGTCCAGGAAAGCTGTGGCAAAATTTAACCATAAACCTAGCCTTTCCTGGAAAATGTAGTGAAGCACAACCAACTTCCACACTTAAGCATAACAGAAACTACCAAGATGCCTACAGAATCAATTAGCAACAACTGGAACAGACCAGCATTTAAAAACATCAAAACACAAAAAAAAATTAGTAAATAAAAAAACAATGTATAGCAAGAAAAAATAGGGAAAAAAAGCTGGTACCTTCTTAGACTTTTCGCCATGGAATAAATTAAGATTCCGCACATGAAAATCTACAAATGGTTGCTTGCAGCTCTCTGTACTGTCCAGCTACACTTCTGGTTTCCCACCAGATCTTTTCTGCTGAAGCTCTTTGTCAGTGCTTTTGTGTATCAGTGTGCTGGTTTATCTTCTGTCGGATGTTGTTTTCTTGATATACAGCTGAAAGCTGGTTGCTTCCTCTGTAATAAACATGTCTCCAAACATTATACAGTCCAACAATGTAAATGCAAGCACTGTTTCAAAATTCACATAAATATGTATTTTCAAAGATGTTAAGCACAGTATAAAAACCAGCCAGAGTGTGTGCTGTTTTTTTCAATTTCTCCATTGCTGAATTGAAACCTCAGCAGCAGCATCACATATATGTGCATATTATAACATGTGCAGGCAACATGAGGTTTGCAACTGCAGCAGTCTGATCAAAAAAATCTAGGCAAAGTGAAATACTGCTTTTTAAGATGTGGATGAGTTTGTTAGTGACAATGTCTTTCCCAACTTTCTTCATCCAAGCCATATGGGTTTATATTATCAGCTCTTCAGAGGATTCTTGAATCTAAATTAGACTACAAAGAAGGTCATTTTCTGTGACTCATTTGTGCCAAGCAAGGAAATCATTTCCTCTCTTGATCTACATGATAGCTTTCTCTTGGGAGGAAACAGAATATAAGAAGCTCTCTAATCTCCTCTTGCATTATGCAAGAAACTAACAAAATATGAACCTTCTATCCCTAGGGTAGCACAAAGCTGCTACCTATATTTATGTGAAGGAACAACATATTTAAGACAAATCTAAGGCAATATCACTGTTATAAAAAGCAATGATGAAGCAAAAATCTGATGACTGAGCAAGATATCGTAATTCAATTCTAGGAAGACACAGACAATTTCAACAAATAATTATCTCTTCCAGGCCTAAAGGCAGCTACTATCCATATAGAAATTCTGCATGATATGATGACTACACTGACTAGGGTGACCCAATAAACATTTATCCCTGGTAATGTGAGTGGAGAAGCAGAGATGTCTTTGTTAGAGCCTCAGCATCCTATTCCCTGTCTGAGTAGTAAATTCAGACTTTGCAGTGATACCTCTCTCAATAAGATAACAAAAGTAGCTGGGTATTTTTGCTCCTGAAGTCCTAGAACCAAGTGACTGGTCAGGAAAAGGCTGCAGTGCTTCCTTCAGTCTCCGTGCATAGTGAGATATGGCAGAAATATACTATGCAAGTAGGAAATTAAGACTGAGTCTGTGATTACCTGTCTCCCAAGGCTAAGAGTTCACATCTGAGGTAGCAACAGAGGAATGACGAAACAGCAGTGAAACTGCTTGTGTGATTAGTCTGGCAGAAAGACACACTGGCCATTACATGAAATAAAAGAAGAAAAGAAAGAGAATGATGACAAGAAGGAACTTTTAATTAGCAAAATGTCAGCAGCAGTGACAAGAAAGCACAGATTTCACAATAATACAGAAAAGACAGTTTAATTGGAGGAGAAACATGGGAAAGAACAGGTACCACTGAGGTGGCTGTTTCTGAACTCTCTGTATGTACCAGTATATATGCATGTATGGCACACTCACACACTGGATAAAAATAGATCTATGCATCAGAATCAGGAAAACCAGGGATTGCATTGCAGTTACTACACTTAAAGAAAGCAAAGATCTCCCCTGTGACCCCTGAATACAGGAAGTAAAGCATGTCTACCTGTTTTTCTTACTGGTTGCCTTTTAAAAAAATCCCACATTTTTGCTGCTTGTTGCTGGAACACTGGGCCAGGAAGAGGCCAGAAGGGGGAAAAGAAAAATGGCTTTAATTACAGGAAAAAGGGCCCAGTAAGAACTGGTTGTTACAATAGCCAAGACAATACAACTAACTTCCATGGTATATGCTTTTTTAATTTTTTAATATTTTTTTCTCTTTTAATTCTTGTTCATCACTTCTAAAAATCTGTCAGTCTAGTTTTCTCCTAAAATATGTATCTATGTTAAAATCCAAGTTATTACAGCAGCAAGCATAGAACAATCATGATTCTAGTGAATGGAATCAACAGAATTATACCAACAGGAAATATTTTATGGTTAAACTTGCAAAAGCATTGTGTTCTGGGCCATATTGCTTTACTTGAGCCTATAAACTTTGCTTTCCTATTAAGGAACAAATCCCTTTATCCTTCCATAAGAGATTATAATGTAATAAAAGTGCATTAAGACCTTACAGAAAAACAAAAATAAAACCAAACCAAAACACTAAAACCCCCAGTGATTATGTATAAGAATGAAATATGGTGAGTTTTACTGCAGTTTAAAAAGTATCCATCTATTCTCATATCTTCCACGTTAACCTTCTGTGAAACTGCTAGGTGAAAACAGCAAATAATATTGAGAAAGAAAAACTGAACAGCAATAGGACTTTCTGCTGTTTTAAAAATGCTGAGTACTTCTGTTTACAATAAATATATGGTTATACCAACAGGCATATAAACAACCATATTTCACAAGTCATTGCATATTGGCAGCCATAACCATCATTTTCATATCTCCTTTGCTTTTGTCATCAGCTCATCTGCAGTCTTCTCTGTTCTCTATGAGAATTAATTTGACAAAATGAGACTCCATCCTTACTCTCCAACTCCAAGGCAAAGTTTCAACCCCTCCCAGTTTGGCAGAACCAATAGTAATTATTCTGAGGGGACAGCAAGGAGAAATTTTACGCTGTCTTCTTCCTCTTATCCACCCCAGGGGTAGCATAGCCACCCAGAGGAAAGCCACTGGGATTATACTACCAACATGCACCCCAAAACACACATGGAACAGACACTTCTCTGCCTCTGTGTTCCAGTTTTGTGCTGTAAGCAAGACCTGTAAGACAGATGCTGTGAAGTTTACACTGACTTGGGGAAGCTTTGCCTGGTTCACCCACAAGCAGCAGCACACAGCTATCCCACAGGCTGCTGTAAACCTTGAACAGACTTTTCCATGTAGTCACGCGTTTCATGTGGGTCAGGTCCTGTGCTCTTCCATTTGCTCAAACACCCCATTGAAGCCAATGCTGGAAGGTCAACTTGCAAATGCCACCCTCTCTCTGTGTGGTGAATAGCTCCCATTGAACACACTGGGATTACTCATGTGTGTGAGTGACTACCAACAAGAGAGAAAGGAGCAAAATCTGGTCCTCATTAAGGACTGCTAATCTGAAAAAACCTCCTTCAGTCAGTAGTACCACTCAGGCAGAGCAACGCTGCCAGTGAGAGGCTACATAGGAAAGGCAATATAGCACCATTTGTCATCATATTTTAACACATCATTCTTTAAAGCATCAGTGAATTGTCCAGGCATGAACTACATGGAGGAGCTCTATCCCACCACAGCTGATGAGCAAAGATAATCTTATACCATGAAACACAATTAGCCAGATGGTTATTTGGAGGTTTTTGGAATAGAAGCAATTTCTCTGATCTGGGAGATTAAAAAAAAAAAATCAAGGCTGAATTTAAAAATAAAAATCATACCACACTTGATACCCAAGTATTTAATTACATATTATCATGGGTAACTACTAATGGGCTTCAATTACACAATCTTATTTTATTGCTTTTGGAAACATATTCATAGCCACTAGATAATGTGCAGATTTAAGTCAATATCTGAATAAACAGCCTGGAAAACACATCATTTGTACCCAGATTGGGTTACTAGCATGATTATCATCTGCCACCTGCTGGAAATAGCTGTGATAACGCAACTAAGTTCCACAGATGGAAGGTCCGGTCACTCATGGAACAAGTGGAAATGTCAAAGAGCAAAATATACTCCTTGTACCCAGGAGCATATTCCCCTTGCACCCACTGGGAAAGATTGATTTGCCAAAGGGGGATATTTTCAAGCATCCACAGAGAAGCCGTAACGTGATTTTGCTTAAACAAACAGAAATTTAATTTGCTATTGAGGATAAAGTTATCTGCCTGAGTCTGACCAGATGGCAAGATACATAGTCTGAAACTAATGCACCCAGTTAATCCCATCCCAGGCTGGCATAGCGGTCTTGCCACCGCTAGAAATGGCACGACTGCAGGTTCCCCTGCAGCATCCCCCCAGAGGATTTCTTCCTCTATTCATTATAGTCTAGCATTGTCTTCAAGCCTCATTAAAAGTGATCGACCACTCTGGCTTTATGGTGGCCCACAAAATGCTCAAGGACAACAAAACCTGCCCTTTCAAAACATCTGCTGTCACTCAAAAAAAAGGGACTGTGTTTGTATGTGATACTCTTCAGAGAGCCAGAACCTTGTAACTTGCTTCCTCTGTGCCAGCAAACCAAAGTGAGTAATCCAGGTAAACCAGAGGGAAAATCCAAAGGCAGCACTGCAGGACTGGCCTTCCTCTCTCCCTTGTGTGGAACAGGCTGAACAGTAGCAGAACACACAGGTAAGACTAGCAGTTCTTGTCAGGGGGCTGGCTTATTGTGTCCCACTGGCTGGTGACAGGACTAATTGTATTTGTGTGATTTTGCAATTGGCAGGTCTCCCCACGCCAGTAGGGAGAATGAGACAGGTGCCACTATATTGGAGATCCAGACTTTTTTTTTTTAACCAAAATCAAACCCAGGCCCTTAAGCTACCAGTTTTTGCATGTCCAATACGTTTAGAACAGCAGCCCAGAGTTGGTGTTTAGATGGTGCTTGCGTTCTGGGAAACAGTGCCTTTCTCTGCATACCTTTCAATTATTTCTGAAGCCAAAAAATAAAATTAATAAAAAGAGAGAATAAAAAATGAAGATTTGAAGGTTTTCCAGGTCTGTGGGATGGAGTGGAGAAAGAAACAAGAATACATGTCCCAGGACCTAATAAAATTCTAATTAATAACTCATTTTCTCTGCTAACTTGTTTTAGCCATTATAAAGCAATCAGCTGTTCACAGCAGCAAGAATTTACCTCAGCCCTGAAAGCAGTATAAAAATCTAAAACACTGAGCCACACATTAGCAAGAATTAAAACAAGCATGTACTACCACATGCCTCCCGTGGAGGGGAAGGACCCGGCCTGCAAGAGCACCATGTCCCACTGCAGTGTACAGCATTCCCTCCAGGAACACTGGCCAAAGCCCATGCACCAAGAACAATGTTTCTGTTGGCATTTGTTTTCAGTCAAAAGCCTTTGTTGCTTCACCGTGCTTTGTCTGTTTTTAGGAGGTCTCTGTGCTTCAGGTCTCTCGAGTTTCCTCCTCTGTGCTGCTCTTAGGAGGCTGACACCTCTCTTACAGCAACATGGTCCTTGCCTGTGCTGGCAAGTGGCCCTCATTCCAGCCACGGATTTAGCTATGCATCATGCAGACAAGTTGGTTGAGATTTACTCCTATAAAACTTGGCAAGGGTCTATAGAAAAGACCCAGAAGTAAAAAAACCTGCCAGCTAAAGAATCGGCAGCACCCTCCAGCCTGCAAGCACAGCAGCCTGACACCTTCTCTGCAGCCATTGCTTCAGTGACATTTGTCCCCAGGGGGGAATTTGGCTGCCAGGGAGCACATGGGGCTGCCACGACAATTCACCCAGCCCTCTGTCCCCAGACAGGCTGGCCTCTGGCTACGGACCAGCTGTTCAGCAGCAAGAGCCTGCCCCACCCAGGTGCCTTCTCCATGGCCAACACCAGTACAGGAAGGTTATTACCCAGAAAGTGCTCCCCTCCTCAGGCAAAAGTGGGGGACAGGGCCCTGGCCTTATCTCTGTGTAGGTACTGTGTGTCATTCATTCCTGCAGCGAGACCAGCCTTCCCCAGAAAGCTAAGGACTGCTGCACAAGCAGACCACAGTGCAGGAGCTCAGTCCATTGCTCAAGAGTCGTGTCCTGCCCTGTCCCCCTCCCTCTTGTGTCCTCCTCCCACATTAAAACCACCGAGGAACATTGTCTGTCAGTGCTAGTCTTCTTGGCAATTTTTTTGTAGATCAAGGAAATTGTACATTTTAGTAAACATAGTCCAAAAGATTTTAAATTGTGCATATAGATATAAATACATATAGATAAACAGACCTCTGTGTGATTATAGCAATGTCTTTCCCTTCCTCTTCCTCTCTTCCCACCCCCTTTCCCTTCTCTCACCTTCTCAGACAATAAGTGGGAAACAACCTCTTTTTTTTTTACCCAGCCAAAAATTAATTCTTGCTCAAAACTTCCAGAAGGGGTCAAGTCTAAAGGAAGCATCTGGTCAATCTGCTTTTGTACTGCAGTGGGAGCCAGAGTCCCCAAGTCCCCTCCCTCTGCACCACTCAGCACTGCAAGCACTTGTGCCGTGCCAGGGAGGCTTTGAGGAGGACACCCCGGGCCTGACTGCCGGCAGCTCTTAGATGGAAGCCCCTAGGTATGCTGCATGCTCAGACAGAGCACATCCCACTCATCCCAGCACGGCTTCCAGTTGCTTTTTTTACCCCCCTGAATACAGATGGATTCTTCACCTACTCTGTCAGGTCATTTAAAGTTTGGGAGTTCTCTGATAAGGGGGTGTGCTTGCAGGGGCACAGTCACAGCACGGGGTCCCACCACGTAACACACTGAACTTACCAAACAATAAATTGGCTTCTCACAGCATCTTGAAATGCACATCCAAGGATAGGCAGTGCACGAGGGAGACTGGGCTTGCTCCTCAAGCACACCCACAAGTGGCTGCCTTCCTCTGATTCAGTCTCTGCATATGTTCAAAGTCACTCAGCGTAAAACACTTCATAGAATGAAGTAAGAAATTGCCACAACTTTAAAATAGCCAGGAAAGCTGTCAACAAAAAAAAAACCAAACCAGGACATATTTTCCTCTTCATACATAAAGAAAAGCTTTAAAGCCTTAGAAAATGTACACTCACCATATTGCATTTTCTTACTAAATATACAAAGTTCACGGCAAGTGAAAAAAGTGAAAAGGCATTTCTGGTCACGGTGAGCAGCAGTACCTTCAAACATACGATCTCTGTGGGGTATGCAATGGCAGCAGAAGAATTTTTTTAACTTATTTTGTAACTGTAACTTATTGCTGTAGCTAGTTCCTGAGCCAGCCCAAACTCTTCTGCTGGTGAAGGGGGTGGGAGAGGAAAGGGCAGTGACTCATTAATTTGCAACACAGTGGGAAGTAACTCAAGAATCAAATTCCTAGCAGCAACACCACCTGCAGAGCTTACAGCCCTATATATTGTATGCACAGGTTTGCTTAAAAATCAAACCAAAACAAAAGAGAGATTAAAAAATAAACCCAGAAACCTATGGGAGCCATAGGGTGCTGAGATCTCCAATGAGAAGCTGAGCACACTCCAAGATTAACTGGTTTTGGTATTGACTACCTTGCTCCTATGCTGCAGAAAACACAATTCTCTCTGCTGTGTGTGAAAGCTAAATGTATTTGTGTCTTAATACATAGTGGAAAATGCATTTTTTGCAAAAATAAAAATATTCTTATGTTCTTTATCTATTCATTTCTCATCTGTTCTTCGGCAAGTACCTTTTGCTATTAAGAAATTAGATACAAGTCCAGTCTGCAGCTTTTTAAGGATGCTTTGGAAGACTGCTTTGACTAAGCAGTGAAGCACCAGTCTAAAGAATTCCCTGCTGTAGCTCTAAGTTTAGAAGTGAAATTAGAACTAGAGGTAGGACCTGTTGTCCCTGTCTTCCATCACCATCTTCTGGACTTTAGGTAGCTCAACATGAAGACAACCACTGAAACTGCTGAGTTTTTATTTCCTTAAGTCAAAATAAAACAAAACCCAGCAATAACAAAATCCCCCCAGAACCCAATTTAGAATGCATTTATGCACAGTTTCTGAGGGTAGAAAGAGGCAACCAAGGAGGAAGTTTAAAACCACTTCCCTTCATGGAATTTAATTCAGAAACAGCTGGGAACTTGTGCCAGGTGATTTCAATTTCTTATTGGGCCATGTTTCCATCAATGTAAGAGTCTATGTTTTTCTTATATTTTAAGGGCCTAATCAAAATCAGTGAAAAGCTAATGATGTCCTTCAGATCAGTCCATGACAGATCATTACACACACAGCATTTAAAAGACCAAGGGCAAGACCCTGCCAAGCACTTTTACTTCTCCAAGAGCAAAATATAATTGTGTTATAGATAAGATACACAGTTCAGTTTCATATAGGTATTTGAAAAAATGCACTTCAACTCTGAACTCTTTATTACATTGACTAGCGCTCTCCACATCTTTCTTTTATATTAACTAGAAATTAAGAACACAAACAGCTGGAAAAAAACCACTCTCAATTTCCTTCCATCATTTGTCTGAAAATAGGAGTATTTCCCTTAAGCTCAAAATTAGTAGGTATCAAGATTTTAATTACATGTCTGCTTCTGCTGTTTCAGTTCCATTTCACACCAAGTGTAATAAAAATCACTAATGCCTATAATCAACCTTACTTCAACCACTGAAATGAAAAAGGTAATCAAGATACACATTAAAAAGAGCACTTGCCCTGATTCTGTGTTGGGTAGTTGTGTGACAGATATGTTGCTGCATCCACATGAAACACTATGTAAGATCAGCCTGCACAGCTTTGTAATAAAAAGGAATATCCCCTGGTTCATCCTTGAATAGACTAATTCTGGTTAGTGAATTTTAGTACTATCTGCCACAGGTTCCCTCCCTACGTCTCAGTACTCTGATATAATGTGCATTATTCTACCTGTTTTAAAAGACCCATGGCAGCTGCAAGTTGTAATTCAAGTCTTCTCCTTAGAAGAAGGAGATTATAAAGAAAATGTGTGAACCAAAAGGAAACTTCTTCAGCAGTCTGCCAGACCTAGATTCAGGGTGTTCCATTCCATGAGGACATACATCAAATGATCTGTGTCAGCTCAAAGTCATCTTTGGAGGAGGCCAAGCTGAATTTGAATGAGTGGAAGAACCTCTCCTGTTTTGGAGGAAACATCTTTGCCCATTCAATTTTCTGCCAAATACTGCCTAAAAAGAATGAAATTCAAGCTGGCCCTGCATGAGAACCAGTAGTCAACTTGGTAAAAGGCTTTTGGAAGCCTATCTGCTTTTCTCAGCTGTCTGATGTCAAGCAGGTAAAGAAAGGTGAAAACCCCAGAACTATTTCAGTATGAGCACATTTGCCCTGGCTTTTGAAAAGTCATTTTTAGTCGATGAAATAAAATGTTTTTAAAAAATTATTGCAAAGCAAAAGATGACACTGTGGGTTTGTTCAGAGCATTACTGAGGTGTGCCATTTAAGACTCAGTAAATATAGACTATTATGCAGTCCTTTACATATTTGTATGAATTATTTGTAGAATCATAGATTGGGTTGGGTTGGAAGGGACCTTAAAATTGCCTAGTTCCAACCCCCCTGCCATGCATCTTATTACTGGCTTACACCACTTTCCTTCACCAGTGTGAAGTAGAGCTGGCTTGTGAAGTATAACTGGTAACCTATCTTATAGATGAATAAAATTCTCTTTGCTATAACATTCAGTTCTTGTTTTCTATTTGTTAAAAGTATTGTTTGAAATGCTACCACCAGTTATTCATTCCTTTTCTGTGCAGCGATGCCATGACAACCCCCACGTGACTGGCTACAAGCATACCACGAGTCTCCAGGGCTTTGCTTTAGAAAAGACTCAGACTGGTGCTACTCACACTTTTTTTTTTTTTTT
>VXAC01005702.1:245937-259511 GCA_013399225.1 Rhipidura dahli
TTTTTTTTTTTTTTAAAGAGCCCAGTTTCACAGATGCTTTATTTTGTGGAAGACACATCAGGCCTACCTGTCAGTTCTACCATGTGACAACAACTCTTTCAGCTAAAATGGGACAAAGCAAAGTATGAAGAACACAAATAAAGGGTGGTACAACTGTTTGATAAAGAGCATGTTCTTTAATTCTTCATTAAAAATTATGCTTACCCAAAAGGACTACAGCATCTCTCCATTCATTCTTAATGCATTGTGAAAGCTACTGATGAAGACTAAGGTACAAGAGACATGTTTTGAGAATATCCAGAAAATATATGTATAGCTTTTGTGTCCATTTAGGGCATCATAATGATTTTCACCAAATTTAGAAGTGAAAAAGATTTGGTTAGTCATTTGCTCCAAATCAGTAATAATGCAAGATTGTGCCCTCTTCAAAATCCATAAGCAGTGAATACCATCAGTGATGATTCAACTGTATTGCCACCTTAGGAAAATTGTATCACAATACAATTAGCTTTAATACAAAGAAATAGTTCTTTGTTATTTCCAGACTGGATCTGCTTCATTAACTGTGCAAAAATATCTTCCTTCCTTCCATTGTTCCCCTATTTTGACTTGCAGGTGGAAAAAAGTTAAAGATTAGGTAGAGAATTGAATTTGACATATGTTTCTAACTAAATTCACAATATTGAAATAAATAAATTTCATTCTGTATGAATTAACCTCAAGAGGCTTGCTACTGTTTATAAGCATGGCTATTTGAGCAGTGGCTCTTTTAAAGCAGGGAACTGATACTAGTGTAGCTGAATTCTCTCAGCATCCACTGTCCATACAGAACTCTCCTTTGTTCTGTGTACAGAGCAGTGTACTTCATATGTGCATGGAGGGCCAAGAACAGAGGTTAGAGATCACCATGATATATAGTGAAGAAATGTATTTACAGAGAATGAAATATTTCCCATGACTCAATTGCTCTTGGATTAAACACAAGTATTAATTTCTGAGTGCAAGCAAAGAGAAAGAACAGCTATCATGTTGAGCAAAGGATGGCTTAGAAAGTACAGAATTTTGTTTCTTATTCTGGGGTTTGCACCAAGCAGAGATTAACAACGTCTCCAGTGACCAAAGAGTGGCCTGTTCAAGTGCTCTTGTGTTGTCACACTGGTGCTTTTAAATTCCCATGCTGGTTTTCCAGAAAATTCACTGTGCCTTCTCTTGGCACAAACACAGGCTTGGTGCAGTGAACAGCAGCTACCAGAGCAGAGGTATCTGCAGGTGTGGTACCTGGGGGGCAGCAGGGCAATTTGACAGGTTGTCCTGAATGGCACAGCCCCCTGGGGCACAGGCTTGTGATCTACCCAGAGTAACAGAAATCGCTCAGAGAAAACGTAAGGGTGTCTGCTTGGTGATGTGAAAGCTTTGCATTGAAGGAGCTCACCAAAAAAAATTAACCAGAGCAAGAAAGAAAGGGGAAAAATAGGAAGCAAGGAAGAAAACAAGGTACACTTCTTGGAGAAGACCACTAAAAAGAGGGCAATGTTTAGGGATAAGTTATCATTTTCTCCATGCCTCAAAGGTACAAAAAATATCAGCATGTTTTGATGAACACAAAAGCAAATGCACCCAGTCTGAATAATTTTGCTATTTTCTTAATATAAGAGAGGAACAGGGAAAAAAATACCAAAAGTTACATCTCCTCTCTGCAATATTCTGCATATGATTAAATATAAAATGGTTCCAAAACCATCTGAAAAGTGCTGCAACAGAGTTAAGGGTGGGCTTATAAATGCCAGGGTTTACCTTTTACAGTTGTGCATATAAGAATGAGACAGAAATTGTTCACAACATTTTCCAGAAAATGAAATTATATTGATATGAATTCTACAGAAGAAATCTGGTTTCTAAAACCACCTTTTGTTGTTTCAAGTTTGAAACAGTTTGCATAACTACAAATTAACATCAGAGTTTGCATAAATATCACATTGTGTTCTTCACACTGGTGATTTGTACTGACTGGTACAGTAACAACCTTCTTTTACAAATTACATGTCTTCTTAGAGTTATTTTTTAAATAACTTAATAGTATGCTAATTAAAGGCACCTGAAGAATCAGATGAGCTAGCAGAAGCCAAAACTCCCGCAGATTTGCCAAGTTTAGTTTTGCTATCCAGTAAAAATTACCTGACGGGATCTAGAAAGGATGCAGATGAGCCCTGTCATCATCCCCTGAAAACAGCTGGAGTTGAGAGCAGTTCCCTTCTGGGATCCCACCTCCTCCAAGATGACTGCCACAAAAAAAGCAGCTGAATGTTTTTACCAAAATCCAAGCAGTTCAAGCATATTTCAAAGTTAGAAACTGCTAAACATTATCCCAGTCAATGCTGTAAATTATTCACTCTGTTCCAAAAGCAAGGAACCTGTCCTGATAGGATGTATGACAAGTCTGCTTTCAGGGATTCAAGCCTGCTCTTTGGCTCACCACATAGGTCCCTCAGAAAGAGACATGGAAGACTTGGGTTGCATTCAGGCAATGCTTTGGTCATGTCCTTCACTGAGGGGTTTGTGTTGGTGATGTGCTTGCTGTTTTTTCTTGTCAGTCTCCTATTTTTTAAACAGCAAGTATTTCTCTCTCCTTTCCATATCACTGAGTCTGCCTGAGTTGGAACAGTTCACGTGTAAGTTATGAGAGAGGGAGAATGTATTTCATGACAAAAATCATGGTATCATTGCTCGACTGATGCAGTGGCACTCCCTGCAGAAGCCCCCTCTGAGAGAAAGCGGGCTCCCCTCTTCATCCTGTCTCACTCTACTACCAGCTTTTATTCCATGGGGTTTACTTAGTCCAATACAGCTCACAGATTATTCTTTTCCCTCATATGTTGCACAGCTATTTAGGTCAGGTGGAGATAAATATTATTATGACACTGAACTACCAACTCCATTAGAATTATTAGATCCATGACGAGCTCTTAATGATTGTTCTAAAACGCTAATAAGAAGAGACCTGGGAATACTTACAACACAAGAAGTCCTTTCCAGTATTCTTACCTTTCTGGCAGCATCCTAAATATGCATCCTTTTGGAAGACCTGACTTACCTTAGGAATGCCTAGGGCTTTCTTACACTAGTCTTTTTATTTGTGCTGGATGCCTTCTCTTAGACAGTTATTTCTGTAGCATAACATGAACACAACTGTAACCAGAATGTATGCATTTTCTACATTTTTCCAGCATAGAGAAGACTTTGCATCTCCGTAAGACTTCAGAACAACTTTCTTTAACGTTTTCGTTTTCCACTACTCCTCTGGGCAAGTCTGGCTTTGCTGATACAATGAATCATACGTTTAATAGTGTTACTGCCGGCTAACAAAACACAACACGAGAATTAAAAGATCTTCCCTGATGATATACAGAGGTATTTCCAATGAAAAAAGATTTCATTTAGTTTATGTTGCAGATCCAGACAGCAAAACCATTAGTGGACACATGTGCCCCACCAAAATATGGCCACTTCCATCAGAATCTGGGAAAGCTGAAGGTATAATATTGGCTGTTGCACTGGGCCTTAACACCTCCTCTCAAAGCAAACAAAGACCTTACCAGATGGCTACAATTTCAGGGCCTTTTTTTCCCCTCAGTGAAGTGATTGTTACAACAGGACTATCAGGATCCATGAATAGCACATTCCCAGCAATATTAAATAACCTATTTTATCTTTATGATTATTGATGAAATCAGAGTGTTTCAGATGAACAAGTGCTGAAGTGTTCAAATAGCCTCCTAAGATGTACTTCTGCACAGCCATGAAAATAACATTGCAAATAACAAGAATAGCACAATCACCAAGATGCAGAGCAAAGAACTGAACAATAGGATGTTAACATATTCAAAGCATAAGAAATAACAATGGGTAGCCTTGAATGGCAGTTATCTTTCAAAATTTTACTGCTCCCATGAGACAAATTTTTTATTAAAGGATGAGAGTGGAAAAAAATTTGTTAGCTAATTATCCCTGCTCACTAAAAGGAAACAACAACAATTAAAAAAAAAAAAAAGGAAAAAAACACACTACCAAATGTGAGCAAAGTAGAAAATACGTGCAGCTAAACCCCGTCAAAGACTTAATTTCTAACGCAGAGCCCCTCAGGCAATGGGAACATAACCCATATAAGGACTTCACAATTAATTTCCTTAAAATTGTTTATCATCTCACTGTGTGACATAATAATCCCTAGGCACCTTAAAATAATTTCACTAGCAAAACAGTTCATTTCTTCTTCATGCATAAATTCACATGCTATATTAGGATGTGGGTTCAATTGCTGCTGTTAATTTTTTTCCCATTACTGTAAAAATAATTGCTTAAATTCATTTGAAAATGAAACATTGCATTAAACCCACACACCCAGCGGTTAACAACAAAAACACCAACAGGAACCCACTACTCTTAGGCATGCTCCTTAGAAGTACAGGTCCTGATACCTCAAGGTGAGATTAGTTCTTTCACATTCTCCTCCTTTTCATACTCCTATAGAAAGAGGGGAGAAAAAAACTTTTTGGAATCTTCTGGTATCCAGTTCTTCTTTACAATCATTCTCCTCAGGGTTATTAGGTCATGGGATGACTTCATGCACCAGTTTTAGGTACCTTTACACAACAGTGTGACCAGCATCTGGCCTGCTTTGGTTACAAAGCCCAGCAAACAAGGCAGATGCAGTAGATTCCCTACAGAAAACCTGCTACTGTAACATCAGCCACTCAAAACAGTCAGATCTGGATGAGCAGGATTTACTGTTTGTTTTGTATAGGACTTAAAATATCTTTGGAGTGCCTAGGATCAAATATGGGGAAGGAAAAGATGAGAAGGGAAAAGACTGAATTAGTATGCTCAAAACAAGACTGTTCCTTCAGTGATTCTGTTCCAAGAGCTTCTTGAGAAAGAAATGTTGAAGTCCAGCTATGAAAATTGTGCTTTCCCTGCTTTTCTCCACCTGGCCTCTCTCTGGTTATCTTCAATTCAGCTCTTCCTTCAGAAAAGGCATTGTTTGGCCTCAGATAATCTTATAAATAAGTTTTTCTCTTCGCCCCTCCCCCATTCCTGCCCAATCCCCACAAACACACTTTTAGCATGGATCTGTGTTCTTTGAAAAACAATATGGTAACATTTTTTACAAATTAGACAATGCCACAGGATGTCCAAAGAGATTCTCTCTCTTCCACTGGACTATTTCAATTTTCATCCACTGTTGACACAGTTAACTTTAGAGATTGATATTATTAATATCTTCCTTTTAAAAATAAAATTTTAAAAGATTTAAAATCATGATAATGATGAAAAGAACTAGCTTATACTTCCTCATACATCTGTCTCCATTTGTTCATTACACCCAGTTGTTGCTTCTCTACTTACACCAGCCTGCAATCCCTCCAGGACAAAAACGGCCTGCAACTGGACTTAATCCAAGTCTCACTGAAGTCAATGGAAAAGTTTCCATTTGATCCAAAGCCCATCAAATATAATGGAGAGAATCCCACTGACTTCACAGAAGTCTGGGTAAGTCCCACCATGTACTTGTACACTGTCCATAAGAATCCTAGCTTTTGATAAGAGCCTATGAAGGCTGTTAGAGACAAAAATTACGATGATGATTCTGGAAAATATGTTGACAAATATTTACAGAAATTCAGCTTACACTGTTGAAATGCATTCACTAATCATGCAGGCTGTGGCTGTGGTGGTAGAAGAATATTTCAGGGTCAAATTCACAGCATTGCAAAGGGCTTTCTCTTCCTGTGTCACTATGAAAATGGTGAAAAAAAGGGTTCTCTCAGTAATAGCATAGAGCTTACCTTATCAGTGTCTTTTGCATGCTGTGTAGACAAGGGGACAGCAATTCTGAACACCCTGCTGGGTATCCATGATACATCACTGCTGCTTGTTATGCCTTTGTAAAATCAGAATAATTTCTTCATCCCTTCTGTACACAAAGTTGGAGGAAGACCAACTTTCTGCCACTGAAAGAGACAACTGTTTGCTGCTGGAGAAGATGTCCTGCATCATGAGAACAAAGGGACAAACTGACAACAAAAATGACTATAAGGCCAGAAGGTAACATCAGCAGCACTATTTCCATGTAGTTATCGAGTTTCCTTCCTGGTAACAAACATAGCTAAGGATAAACTGCTCTGTGAGGACACATTTAAAAGGCAGCCTAAGGTATAATCAACACTTCAGAAAGCCATTTGCTTGTTCTGTCACATGAAATCTAATGCCAGGTCATTCTCCTCCTACACTCTGTTGAAGAGAAGATGGATTTAAATTAGTTTTTCAGTTTAATAACTGAAGGAATGAAAAAAAAAAATAGAGAGGGGGAAACATTGCCCTACTTTAAGAAAATAATTGAAGCAAACCTGTTATGTCTCAGCAAAGCTGTTGATCCTGCTAAGTGAGTCATTGTTGCTGACTTTGCCAGTTGTTCCTACAGACACCACTGGAAAAAGAGAGACCCAAAACTGAGAGATGAAATAAAGCCAGAGCAAAAAGTTTTGTTTTTTTTTTTAAGTGGAGCAGGAATGAGGCAAAAGTGAAAATTCAATTTAATGGTCAAAGGAGACCAAACAAAATGTGCCTTGAAGATTTATCACCGTGGGCAGCCATCTTGAATTTTGATTCAGGAGGAAATTCACATCCCAAATAGAGAACAGCAAACCAGTCAACAACAGGGACAGGTTTTTGAAGTGAAGGGTTTGTATAGCTCAGATGGCGTCTGTTATCTCCTATGATTCATTTGCAGCCAGTCTACTTCATGATAGACTGGCTACTCACCAGGCCCTAAAGTGTCTCCAGACAGCAAATGCTGTTCAGGTGAAATGACCCGGGTAGGACTCACAAATATCCTGGCATTTGCACAGTTCCTTTGTCTGAAGCAGAGCTGGTCATGACCACATCATAAAAACCCACATCATAGCACTTACAGCTTGTCACTAGTGAATAATACCCAGATCTGTGCAGGCACCAACAAGCATCAGCTAATTCCACTGCTGAAGCTGTGATTCCACAAGATACAGAAGGAGCAGAGCATCCTGCTCCTTTCCATTCCTTCTCTCTGTTCATGATTCAAGTAGCAAACTCCAGTTCTTTTCTTTGGATTAACTCTGGTTTTCACCAAACCTCTCCATTAGCTAATTAAATTTGTGACAGCAGCAGTAAATTAACCCAACAAAAGCAAACAAACCTGGACAGTTTTTCTGCCACTTTCTGCAAAGTCATGAATTCCAGGGCTGCTGGAAGGGATGGAGAAGACCACACAGTGGGAGCAGTGGGGATATGAGAAGGGGAAGGAAAAGTACAACTCCTTTGCTTTTTTGATGGCAGAAGACTGCTGTGAGATCAACTCAGCTGCTTGGAAAATTGCAGTCTGAGAAATCACAGAGTTTCCAATGGATTTGAGGCAGCAAGCTTTTCTCCACTACCTTCATGCTTCTTAACTCAGTATATCAGATTTGTACACAAAAGAAACTTATAAACCAAAGCAACTGAAATCGATGGTTAAGCATCTCAGACACCAGCTGTGCCCTCACCTGCAGTATCACACTACTGCAATTCCAAGACTGAAGGTTGGCATTAATCTGAGATAAAGCTATAGAATTGTTCCTCTTGTAAAATGTTCCAAAATTCCATATAGGCAGGGGTGTGTTTGGAAGATACTGAACAAAGTCTATCTGCTTAAGAAGGACAAAAAGAATGGGTTACAAAGGCCAGTTATTGCAGATCAAGAAGGAGCAAGTCCCTGTAGGGGAGGTGTGAAATTTCATGCAAAATTCCCCCTAACAGAAGATTAACAAATATTTCACATTCTGGGTTCCCAGGCACGGGAACACAAACAAGTGTGAAGAAGTTTGATTCTACTTATATGGTTTTCCCCTCCAGTTTAATTGAAGGAAAACGAAAGCAGGAGCTGTGGAAAGTGAACCAGGAGAACTGAGCCATTCTGGATAGAATTACAAAGTCCCAGCCTCAGTATCAGGTTCGATGATGGCATGAGGATTGGCAACAAGCTGAAAAATACATGGCCAACACTGCGAGCTGTCCTCGTGGGCAGCGTAAATCACAGAGCCGAAAGGCAGCGCAGAGCTTCTGTTCTTTCCTTCATGGTTATTTCTGGATCGGAACTGCTCACAGAGCACATTTCGCTGCACTTTTGTGCTGGGGATTAACTGCACGTGGCAGCCAGCCACACAATTAAGAGCCTTTCACTTAGTGCAGCCACTCTTATCAAATGAATCCCAGAGCGCTCTTCAGACTTTATTAGGTGATTTGTAACTGCTGTAGTTTCTACAATCAGGCTGTGCACCATGGAGAGATGGCGCTCTCAGAAATAATCTAAAAATAATTCAAAAAACCAGAAGCAATTGCTTACCAGCTCCCTGAGAGAAACAGCCAGACACTGCAACAACATTTAAGGTGACCAGAATGGCACATGCATTGAGGGCTCCAAAATCTACACTGGGAAAGTAACTAGGTTCTTATTTTCATCACTAACAGAGGTAAAGAAAATCAGCAACAAAATGGCTACAAGATGTTTTAGCAAGCTTTTCCAGAGAAATAAAATCGATTGCCTTTTGCTTTCCCATGTCCATCTTAATGGGCTTTGAGCCCTCCAAAGTCAGAAATTCCCAACTTCCTCCCACACAAACCAGAGGGAAGCTGCAGCACTGCCCATCAAGCAGGGAGTTGGCCTCAGCTCTGCTCTGCCTTTACCCATCCTCCCTATTGCCTTGGTCATGTGTTTTGATTTTCAAGATATGTCTTCTGTCATGTGAGTCTGATTCAATATATATGGGTGTGGTTCATACTATCTTTATGTTCACTATATTCACTTCCTTACCCATTACCTCTAGCCTGAGGCCACTGAAATAAATATTTTTGAAGTCAGTACTTTTTGAACATGTGTAAAAGGATTTTCAAAGGTGTAGTTTATCAAAAATCTGCCCGAGTCTTTGGAGGACAGTAAATGGTATTTTTTCTACCCCAGGACTATCCTTTTTTCAAGTCTTTGGTCCCTGTTCTAATTCTGGAGGGCTTGTTCAGGAAAGGCAAAGCACTCAAAAGAAAAAGAAATAAAAACTGTGGCACCAAAAACAAAATCTACCCCAACCTCTCCCCAACTTCTGTCTGGAGACAATTCTGGAATACAGCTATATTAGTTTTCCTAAAGCTTCCCAAAACTGTTTAATTGGAGGCAGAATGCAAGAATAGAAAGCTTCAACCCAAACAGTTAAGACTGGACCAAGAAACTTGCAATTAAAAGAGAGGCTTTTACAATGAAAAATATGAGGCAGCTTTAATTGCTGTGGAGGCAACATTACAAACCAAATAATAATATAAAAAGTAGTAAGGCTGTAAAGCCAGATGCTTCATAGTCAGAAAGCACCAAAATATGGAAAAGTAAATACATACTGCAGTCTTCACCACATCAGCTGTTAAGTCTGTGCTCTGTAATTAACATCTACCAGAACATCTGTAAGAAGTAGTCATTAGAAAACACCTTTTTCCACTCGCCATTTTAGAAATGGTTGAGCCATTTTGAAGGACATTTGTCTTTTGATAAATAAGCAAACTTGATGCAGCTACCTGCTGCAAGCCTCTTTATCACCAGGGGAAATTTCAGTGAAGTTACACATGACAATAGGATTAGTGGAAGTATTTGGTAAGATCTGCCATAACTTGTGCTACTCTATGATCCCTCTGTGATTTTATAGTTCACCTGACACCAGTCACAGTCAAACTTTAATAAAATACAACACCACTTCTTGTCAAGTATTTTTCTACTCTCTGTCTGTTGCAATTGAAAACTTTTTACTAGTCACATGTATGCTCAAACAGCAAGAAAAAGTGAGAATCTTTTTTACATAAGGACATTCTTTACCAATCCCAAAGAAGAAAGAATTTATCTGAACCAGCCTTTCCACTGGCCTGACTGGTGGAAATTGTTCAGACTCTGGTGGCTCAGGCAGTTCTCATGAATGACAGAAAAGGAGAATTTCCTTTCTTTCCTCTGGAAGAGGACAACAGCTGTATCACCAGCAAGCACTTGTTAGCTTTCTTTGCTAACCAAGCTTTGGAGCCAAGAGAATAATCCTGAAAATAAGTCATATAAGGTTAGTAAATAAGGGCACTGACAGGTTCTTTATTTTACATATATTTATATTGATTTCTCTTTTCTGTCAGGAAGAACACTTTAAAAAACAGACATCTAAATGAGATGAGGGAAAAAAAGAGAAAAACAGCTGAAACAAGAATGTGTGACAAGTAAGATGAAGAAGAAGAAAGAGATCATGTTCATCATGAAAAGCGAAAGAACAACTAGGGTTCCAGAAATAGCATTATTCCAGTAGTCTCCTGTGAAAGCAATTTAGGAAGTAGCAAAGAATTCTTACTCCCTCTTGGATAATGACGGCATTTGGAAATTTTACTTTCCTCAGCCTTCCTGCTTTGCCCTCATTCTGAAACTCAGTCCTTTCCTGGCACAGTGAACCAGCAGAACAGGGGTCACAGGCCCATTTTGTGATTGCAACCCTATGCATCAGCATATTTTGAATTCTGTAGTTTAAGTTAAAATACTGCTGTTCCTACGCAGACAATAACTTCCTGCATCAAAATAATGGAGTTGTGAGGGTACTAACCTTTTCAAGCATGCAGCTAAACTTAGCAAAATTTGTAACAGAGCTCTAGAATTAGCTGGAGTGTCGTACAGTCAGGTGGAAGGATTCATATGGTTTATGATACTAAGGGGTGAAGTATTCTGTAAGAGTGTAGATATTAAAGACGCTATGTCTTCAGTATAGTGAAAAAAACTGTGAAGCAAAATGACATAAAAGCCATTTCCCTTACAATTCCCAACAAAATTCCTTTGAGATTATAACAGCTAGTAAAGAAGAAGCCTAACTGGGAAAATTACTGTAAGCCAGCAACTGTAGCATAACTAATTGATCTGATTACAAAATTTGGACTTCTTTTCCCCATGACAACTTTCATCTAAGTATCCAAGGTCTCTCAAGCAAGGACCCAGTTAGTTGACAGCAAATACTTCAGAGTGAGGTTTTTGGAAAATCTTCAGAGGCTCTGCAAGCCCCTGAGCCACTTGCCATGAATGAGGGAGAATTCTTAGTAGACCAATGTCCTCCCACTGCAGCAACACTTTCTTCTTTACTCATGATTTCATGCACTTTTTGGATCTGTCACAGTAATTGCATACACAGAGCAAAAATACTGAAAATACATAAAATTTGTTTCTAGCTTCCCTTTTAATAGGATTTAGCAGCTTCAAACATGAGAAAGCCCCATATGACTGATCAACTCTTTGCATGTTATAATCTACCACTCTGTTACACCACCATTGATCTATGGTCCAGGGGGCAGACATTTCTGTTCTGAAGCACATATTCTGTATTACTTATTTTTAATTACACTTCTTCAAAAGAAAATGTGTATTAAAATTACAAATTATCTTAGCATAATCAAGCAGGGTAGCAGCAATTCTCTCAGAAGGATTATCAGTTGAAAACAAGACTTAAACCAGTATCAGCTCTTCCTTTATTTAACATAGAATTTCATCTGCAGCCATGTTGGAGGCTGCACTTGGATATGCTTTCTAAGGTATTTTCTCCTTTCTCATTTGCAGTATGGATCAGTAGATAATGTTTGAAATGCTAATGATGAAAACTTCTTTTCTGAAAGACAGAAACTCTAACACACAAGACCATTACTTTTTAGTACTGAACTAAGAGTAGAAATACCATCTACCATGACCACCACCTTACAGTACTTCAGTGACTGCCACACGACTGCAAACTCCTGACTTCAGAAAATTGGCGGTTTCTCAGAGCAGGATCCCCAAACCCACTAAACCAGAGAGAAAAACTTCACCATACCTGGGTGCCTGGGTCAAGAAGGTTAAAGGACTCTTGTTTCCCAAAGCAATAGTGGGACTGGTCCAATGTGCTGCAGCAAGACACATCCTAGAGTGGACTGACCATGTCCAGACCCCCTGTGGAGGGGGTGACCGCCATGCAGTGGTCAACCTCAGAGCTCCATGGCTGTGTGGAGGTCATCTCAAGCCACCAGTCATTATGGGAAAGTGCCAGGACAGACAAACTCAGCTTCTGTTGTGCACCTCTGTTACAGCAATCACATTGGACAAGCACATATAATCTGTTTCCTTCAGCAGCAGCTCATTTATGAAAGAAAGATCATGAGCCCTTTAAACAAGAGCCAGAAAGTAATTTAATGAACCAATACTTCCTTCGCTATCAGAAAGAAGATGACAACTTGGCTTTAGTAGCAATTCTATTTTTTAATGAAAATGTCCTATGCCCTTATGGACCCTGGAAGTCCCCTGCTTCACGTGGTTCTAGGTTGGATCATCAGGGCACTCTGTAAGGGGCCAGCTATCCTTAACAAGTTGCATCATCAAAAATTCCTTATTTCCTTTTCTTCTTTAAAAGCTTCAGTTTGGGATAATAATAACAACCTAAAACATTTGACCAAATGCCACTTCCCTTATAATTAAGTAGAAATCTTACTCTCTTCAAATCCCTGGCTCCAAAGTTAAAACACTTTGCTACTGAAGCACTGGTATGATTACAAACTAAATACTTGAAAAAAAAGAGAACTAAAGTACCACTTATAAAAAAGAATGTTAAGAGTTACAGGAAATGTTAATCTCAGGGTCAAGTTCTCCTTTCATTTTCACTACTGTAAATCCAGGCTAGCAGCCTTATCTTCACTGCAATTGCTGTGGATATTATAGCCTTACATTAAGAAACCATGTCAAAAAAATCCTCATTAACTCATTTTGAAGTTTTAAAGACATCTGGACTGAAATTAACTACCAGCTCACTGCCATGGGAAACAAGAGGTCATTCTTCCCCTTTAACTCCAAACCTTGTGCCTCTCTTCCATTCTGTTTGTCTTATACTTGTGCTCTTTAAATTATGAGCAAGGTCAACTGCAAGAGAAAAAGGTGGGGTTTTTTTGTTTTGTTTTGTTTTTTTTTTGAGAGGAGAACAGTTTTCCAGTGGGTTAATTAGCTGAATCAGTTCATTGAACATGAATTTAAGACTAAGCAAGGAAGGAAGGAAGAAGTAAAGACACATATTCCTTTGGTAAAGTAGAAAAACATTTACTCACTGCCTGAAAGTATTCAACACCAAAATAGCTCTCCTAAGGGTCGATAGAAACACATGAAATCCAGTAAAATGGTTGCAACTCAATAATCCATGCTGGTTACCATGGAAAAGTTATGAATATAGACACAATAAAGGTTTGTCCAAGTTAAGAATGACTAATCTGGTATTCACACACACACCCCTCTAAACTGGACAAACACCAAGTATGAGTGTATTTATTTTATTACTTCTTTTTTACCACAATAAAAGGAATATTACTTGAATATTCCAATTTTAGCAGAATTTTTATGATTTCAGGATAAACTATTCACCTGGATTTCCAGGCCCTGAATTTAAGCAAGAACAGTGAGTTGAAACCATATTACCTGTGATGCCTTTTCTTGGTCTTAA